>JAGPOW010000304.1:112919112-112954320 GCA_030014935.1 Caiman crocodilus | reverse complement strand
CCCCCGGCCCCCCCCCCCCCCCCCCCCCCCCCCCCCCGCCCCCCCCCCCCCCGCCCCGCCCCCCGCCCCCCCCGCGGGGGGGGCTGAGGCCGCGCTTGTGGGGGCTGAAGGCTGTGGGAGGGCAGGGATCACTGGGTGTCTGGCGGGTTAGGTGCTATAGAGGGCTTGGGGGCAGGGTAAGGTAGGTGGTGCTGGGGAAGACAACTTAGGGCATGTCTGGTGAATAGTGGGTGCTGAGTCAGGGTCTCGTGGAGGGTGAGGAGCAGCCCTGTGGGTGCCTGGCTGACTGGCCTCTTTCATTCCCTGCCCCCCCAGGGCTCATTCCCTGCCCGGTATGTCCGGCCCCTGCCCACCCCCGAGGCCACCTGCACAGCCCTGCCCCTGGACAGCAACCACTCGACCTTCTTCCTGGTGGATAACGGGACCCACGGGCACCCAGGGGGTGAGAACCGCTTCCGCACCCGCCTGGAGGGACACATTGCCCAGCAGTGTGTGGGCACCAGTGGTGAGTACCTGACCTGGCTGGGCCACAGGTACCATGGTTACTCCACCCTCCTACAGGTGCCATGGTTACTCCCAGACCATGGTTACCTTCCCCATCCAAAGTTACAGTGATTCTCTCCTATACCACCACTACCATCTTTGTTACCATGGTTACCCATCCCAAACTACAGAAAACCTGGACCAGACCATGGTTACTGTGGTTACCACCCCTACTCCTGGTTACTACTCCCCTTCCTCCTGGCCACTTATAACACTTATATCCCCTACAGGCCACTGTTACCATGGTTACCCCTCCAAGTACAGTTCCTCTCTGGTTGTTCCTAGTTACCTTCCAGTGCTGAGTTGCTTCTCCTCTCTATTCTGTTGTTACCATGGTTACCCCTCACACTGGTTACAAGGACTGGCCATTCCCTCCCTCCCAGCCTGGTTACTATGGTTACCCCTTCTCTTGTCCCACAGTTACCATGATTACCCCTCACCCTGGTTATGAAGACTGGCCATTTTTCTCCCCTAGCATGGTTACCGTGATTACCTTGGTTCCATGGTTACCATAGTTACCCCACCATGCTTAACCTCAGGACTATTGTTTTGCCCTCCCCTGTTGTCTCCCCTCCCCTCCATGGCCCTGACCCTCCCCTCTCCCCCCTGCAGGACAGGGCAGCATCCAGATCCCTGTGCTGGTGATGCTCATCGGGGGTGATGCCTCCATGTTCACGGTACTGGGGGAGTGGCATGCAAATCCCAGGGACCAGATATGGGGGTGGGGGAGGGCCTGTGGGGTCCATAGTGGGTAGGGGACCAGCCCCTGGGGCAGCGGGGGGAGCAGGTTGACACAGAGTCCACAAGTGGTGGGGGGTCCCTGGTGACTGCTGAGTGTCTCCATCACCCCACTCTCCCCCATCTTGCCCCCCCAGCGTGTGTTGGAGGCTGTCCAGGCATCTATCCCCTGCCTGCTGGTGGGGGGCTCTGGGGGAGTGGCTGATTGCCTAGCCCAGGTGCTGGCTGAGACCCAGCCTGGGGAGCCCGTGCGGGCACTGGCACAGGAGAAGATGCAAGATCACTTCCCGCCCAATAACCTGCTGCATCTGGCCGAGCAGGTACTGCAACTGGGAACCCAAGTGTCTGGGCAGGTTGGGGGGTGCAGGGATGGACATAGAGCCCCAGGCATCCGTGTGAACAAGGGTGTTTGGGGGGACCCAGGTGTCCTAAAAATCATAGAGAAGCAGGGCTGAAAGGGACTTCCAGAAGTCAGCTAGTCCAACCCCTGCCTGGATGGGATTTAATGTCAGCCTTCAACTGCCTGAGCAGGGTTTCAAAGAGGAGGGAGCTGGACTGTTCTCAGTGACAGCAGATGACAGAACAAGAAGCAATGGGCTCAAGTTTGAGGGAGGGAAGTTTAGATTAGATATTAAGTAAAACTTTCTCACTAGGAGGGTAGTAAAACACTGGAACAAGTTACCCAGAGAGGTTGTGGACTCTCCATCCTTGGAGGTTTTTTAAGACCTGGCTAGACAAAGCCTTGGCTGGGATGATCTAGTTGGGGTTAGTCCCGTTTTGAGCAGGGGATTGGACTAGATGTGACCTCCTGAGGTCCCTTCCAACCCTCATTTTCTATGATTCTATGACCACAGCAGCCAACATCCTGCTGCTGTAAAAGATTGTTAATCCAATATATGCACAGGAGAACCGAGGCAGAGGCTATGTCTCCTGGTACAAAGGAAGACACCCCCCGAGTCTGCACCAACCTGACCAGGGGTAAAATTAATTCCTAACCCAACTATGCTGATTGGTTTGACCCTGAGTGGAGGGGCCAGACTCTCTAGCCAGGAACCTTCAGCCTAGTCCCATCAGGAGCCCTGGCGCAGCCCAGTCTCAGTTCCCATCCTGGGCTGCAGCCAACACCCAGGGCCTCTGAGGGAGGCTTAAAAACATCCTGACACTTGTTATAGAAAGTGGGAAAGGACGAAGTGGCAAAGCCCAGAAGCCTGAGAAATCCCCATAGCAGAACACAGGCAGAGCTACACCTAGATCATCCCTGACCTGTGCCTATCCAACCTCTCCTTGAACCCCTCCAGTGATGGAGAGTGCACAGCTCCCTTAGTCAATCTAATCCACTGACTCACTGCTCTAACAGTGAAGTGTCCTGGCAATGGTGGTGGTTGGAGACCCACATACTGGAGGGACAGGGTGCTTGAGGACCCAGATGTCTGGGATGAACAGTAGGAGGAGTCTGGGTTAGGGGAGAAATGGGAAGTGACAACCTCAAGTGGAACGCAGGCATCCTGTGGGGTGAGTGGATGATTGGAGGTGCAAGATCCCGGGAACGGGTGCTAAAGGAAGGTTTGAGGATGAGGTCCAGAAATGGGGATGGGCATGGGGGGTATCAGGAGCATCAGGGTCAGCATTCCCTCTAAGCTGCATGGTGTGTGCAGGCACACCTGGCATTGTGGCATGAGTGCGTCTGCCTGGCCATGCATACCACACAGCTTAGAGGGAATGAGGATCAGGGTCCCTCCATAGTGATGGGGTAGTTGGGGTGCTAGGAGGGGGGATTCCCAACACTGATGGAAGGGGCATCAGAGACCTGGAGGGAGCACAGAAGAGATCCATGGTGGGGCTGAGGCCCTAGGACAGAAATAGGAGTCCAGGAGGGTGTCTGACCTGCCTACACACCCACCACCATCACAGGTGGAGAACATCATGGCGCTGCGGGACCTTGTCACTGTCTACTCTGATGAGGAGGGGGTGGATGAGTTTGAGACCATCCTGCTTAAGGCACTGGTGAAAGGTAAAACTACCCCCCTCCCCGACTCCTAACAGGACCTCCTCCTTGGGCACCTAGTGCTTGGCCCCAGACAGCATGTGCCCCTGCCCACTCCCCTCCAGATAAGCCCCAGAGTGGAGGGGCAACACCATTCATACAGGATTGGAAAGGGGGAGCCATCAGGGGTGCTGGGGGGGCAAGTGACCCCCTCCCCCCACAATCCACTCTGTTCTCAGCCTGCCGGCGCACTAGCGAAGCCACCCAGTACCTGGACGAGCTGCGCCTGGCTGTGGCCTGGAACCGGGTGGACATCGCCAGCTCCGAGCTTTTCCGAGCTGATGTCCACTGGAAGGTAAGTCTCATTTGGGGGGGAGGAGGACCTGGCAGGTGTCCCCACACTGTCCCAGGGGCCTAGAGGGGGATGGGTCTGGAGAACAAGGACCAACCTTGGAGGAGGAGCTGGGAGTGGGGACTCCCTGAGAGCTGGGTGGTCCTCAGGGAAGAAGTTGGGAATGGTGAGCCCCCAGCCCCTTGAGCTGAATAGGGGAGGGAGGCACCAATGTTGGGGTGGGTACTAGTGTGTGCTGGACCATGGCTAATGATGCTCTCTTTTCTCTCCCTCCCCCCAACACCTGTGTCTGTTTGATGCCACCCCATCCTCCCTGGACTGCATCCTCCAGCCCTCCCTGCTGGTAGACCCTATGCGTGATGCACTGCTGGGGGACCGCCCAGAGCTGGTGCGCCTCCTGGTAGAAAACGGATTGGACGCAAGCGAGTTCCTGACCTGGGGGTTCCTGGATGAGCTGTACAGGGGTGCCCCTGAGACCTCGCTGCTGTGCCAGCTCCTGGAGCGGCGCCAGGGGAGCACTGAGCCCCCACCCTCCCACTATTTGCCCCTGGGCACACGTCCCCATGACAGCCGCCTGCCCCAGGTGGCTCGCATCCTGCAAGAGCTTCTGGGAGATGCCTGCACTCCCTTTTACACTGCTGCTGGGCACAAGGGGACTGGGGTATGTAGGAGGCAGTGGGGGGACATGGGAGAGGCAACATATATCTTTTGCACTGGGCTGCAGCCCCCTGGGTGCTCTGGGGGGGCATTACTGTGGAGGGTAGGAGGTGGGGGGAACTGGGCTGTAGTCCTCTGAGGGTACAGTGGGAGGGAGGGGCAGTGCAATAGTCACAGTGCCAGCCTGGATCCCCTGAGGTTCCCAGGAAGCAGGAGGGCATGGGGATGCGGGGAACAGAGGGAGGACAAGATGGGGGGGCAGGTGCAGGGATGGAGGGGCTTGCTTATGGACAGAGGGTGCCACAGATGGGTGGGGTTAGGGAGCTGGGCAGGGAGTGGGGTATACTCACTGCCCCCCTCTTCCCTCCAGCATAAAGGGGCCATGGAGGACAGGAACCCCCTGTACTACAGCCAGCAGTCCCCAAACCCCTGGACTGACCTCTTCATCTGGGCCTTGCTACTGAACAGAGGCGAGATGGCCATGTATTGCTGGGAGATGGTGAGGGGTCGGTCAGGGCAACATGGGGTAGGAGAGACCCTAGGGAGGGGCATGGAAGGCTCGGGAGGGGGGCGTTGGGGGCACCTGGGGACCAGGGACCACAAGGGGAAATGAAAGACCCCTTGGGGGGAGAGGCCCCAGTGTACAAGGGCCTTTGTGTGCTAGGAAACCCCCAGGCCTTGGATGTGGGGAGCTGGGTGGGATTTGGAGGTCCACCCCAAGAAATTCCATAGGCCCTGGGGGGGGGGCTGGATGGTTTTTGGGGTCCCTCTCACCTGCTGTCTCCCCAGGCCCCAGATGCAGTGGCGGGGGCCCTGGCGGCTGCCTCCATCCTGCGGCAGCTCTCGCACCTGGAGCAGGAGGCGCAGGAAGCTGCGGCCATGAAGGAACTGGCGGCCAAGTTTGAGGGGTTGGCGATAGGTGGGTGAGAAGGCCAGAGGGGCGCTCTGAGTACCCCAGGACTTGGGGAGAAGAAGGGACCCATGTTAGACCTTTCACCCCCAATGGGGATCTTGGAAAGGGGGATACTAGGGGGTGTCCAGCATTAACTCTTTCACTCCTACAGGCCTGGTGGGTGATGAGTCCAGGGCGTGTGCACACACGTGGGGGGGGTGCATGTGCGTGTGCATGCCCACAATGGTGGGTGACAGCTCACTTGTGCACTGTTAACACTTTCCTTTCCTTTCCCCAAGCCTAGTAAGATGGAGGTCAGGGGAGCATCCCATGCTAACCCTTTCACTCCCCTTGGTCTGGTGGGTGAGGAGAGTCCAGGGTGCACACTCACTTGTGCACCACTAAGCCATTTTTTTCCACAAGTGTGGTGCATTTGGGCCCAGGCATGCTGCCTTCATTCCTACAGGTCTGGGGGTTCATGTCCCACATTAACCCTTTTGTTTCCACAGGCCTGGGGGCAATAGTATGTATGTGTGTGCATGTGCGTAATTAACTCCTTCCTTCTACTGGCTCTGGTGAGAGGTGGGGGTCAAGGGAGCTCCCACATTAACACTTTCACTCTCTTAGGCTCGGTGGGTGATGGGAGAGTGGTGGGGAGGTCTCACGTTAAACCTTTTATTCCCATGGGCCTGGTGGGTGGTGAGGAGTCTGTGTGTGTCTAACCTGTGTGCATCTATCCTGTGTTAACCCTTTCCCTCTCACAGCTGTGGTGAGAGGGGAGCATCCCACCTTATCCTTTCCCAACCCCAGGCCTGGCTGGGGACAGGGTGAGAGGAGGGGGTCAGGGAAACACACTTCTTTAACCCTTTCTCTTCCACAGGCTTGGTGGGTGAGTGCTACCGGAGCAGCGAGCACTGGGTCCTGCAGCTCCTGGTGCGTCGTTCCTGCCTCTGGGGGGGCGCCACGTGCCTCCAGCTCGCCCGCCAGGCTGATGCCCGCAGCTTCTTTGCCCATGATGCTGTGCAGGTGTGTCCCCAGGGGAGGGGGTCAGGCAGGAGAGGCCTTTGCCAGGGTGGGGAGTCCTTGGGAGTCTTTGGGTGGAAAAGAATCAGTGGAGGCAGGGAGGGGGAAAGATGAAGGGAGGGGTTCCTCATGGAGGTCATGGGTGGGTGGTGAGAGCAGAGGAAGTTCCTAACCCCCAAGCACTGACCCCCCTTCATCCCCACAGGTGCTGCTCACCCAGAACTGGTGGGGTGAGATGAACCGGGGCACCCCTGTGTGGCAGCTGCTGCTCACCTTCTTCTGCCCTCCGCTCATATTCACCAACCTCATCACCTTCCGGTGAGTGCAGTAGCGGGGGCAGGGATGGGTGGGCACTGCTGTGGGGAAGCTCGCAGCACCAGGGACTCCATCTCAGTGTCTCTTACCCCCACTGCAGCAGGTCAACGGAGGAGGAAGGGTCCCCAGAGCCCCCCGGCACTATGGAGCTAAACAGCATAGATGTTAATGAAAAATCCTCCACGAGGGGCAGCATGGAGGGGTACAGTGGAGGGCTAGGAGGGGGGCTTTAAACTGGGTCCCCAAGACATTGAGGGTCCTGATTACTGTTTTATTCTGTCCCCAAAAGGCAAGAGCGCCCCTCCCTATTCCCCTCCCCCTTTTCAAGACATTGATATAGGGAAGCTCACAGCATTTTTCTCACCAAATTAATCCTCTCCTCGCCTGTGGGTTGGAACCCCCCCACTCTCTGTTCACACCTTCCTCTCCCTGCCCCCCTCACCAGGTAGGCCCCCTGAGTCCTGCTCAGGGCACTGCTGTGAGGAAGCTCAGTGTTCTCTCTCCATACTCAGACTTGCCCCTCTCCTCACTGGCATTGGCAATGCATAGGGGGTGAGTGTGCACCCCCTGAGTGTGGCAGTGCAACCCCTGTGAAAAGGCACTGCTGACACTCACAACCCCCACCCTCCCCAGCTGCCAACACCACCAGCAGTGTCTGCAGGTGATCTGTAATTGTTGCTGGCCGCTGCCAAAGCTGCCAGCACTGTCTGCGCATGGTTGCTGACCACTGGTTGGCACTCACCACCTCCCCCACCCCCAACAACAGTGCTCCCCCACCCCGTGTTCATGCTCACTGGTCAACTTCCATGACCCCTGCTTCTCAGGGCACTGTTGTGACAAAGCTTACAGCATCCCCCTATTCACAGCTCCCCTCCCCAGTGGGACCCTCCCAGTGCAGGGCACTCCTGTGGAGAAGCCCATAGCACCCCCCTGCTCACAGCCCCTTTCCCCAGTCAGACCCCCAACCTCCCACATACACAGTCAGAGCACTGCTGTAGGGAAGCTCATAGTATTCCCCTTATTCACATCCTCTCCCCACAGTCAACCCTCACTCACTTCTTTCAGGGCAGTGCTATGAGGAAGCTCACAACATTCCTCTGCTCACAGCCCCTTTCCCCACAGTGAACACCCTCCCCCTTGAAGCTCAGGGAACTGCTGTGGGGAAGCTCACAGCCTTGATCCCATCCCCATGCTGTATCCACAGACCAGATGTGGTGGGGAGCCCCGCAACCCAATGTGATAGTAAGGACTGGCTGCAGCGATGGCACTGGTTCTGGGGGGCACCAGTGACCACCTTCCTGGGCAACGTGGTGATGTACCTGTTCTTCCTGCTGCTCTTCGCCTATGTGCTGCTGCTGGACTTTGCACCACCCCCACCTGAAGGCCCCCATGGACCTGAAGTCCTGCTCTACCTGTGGGTCTTCAGCCTGCTATGCGAGGAGCTGCGCCAGGGCTGCTTTGCTGGGCACCAGCCCCTGCCCCAGCGCATCTGTGCCTACCTGAGTGACTCCTGGAACCAGCTTGATCTCACCGCATTGCTCCTCTTCCTCATGGGTGCCATATGCCGGTGAGGTCTGCCTGCCAGGTGTGGGACTTGTGCCTGCAAGGCCTGCCCCCTCTACATGCACCCCCTGCCTGGGCACTGTGTCCCCTAGTGGTCTTCAGCCCAGGCATGATGCCTTCCAGTCCAGGCTTGGTGCTTCCCATGTGCCATCCAGCCTGGGCATCGTGACCCCCCACCCAGGCAATGGTGACCCATATGTGCTATACAGCCTTAGCATTGTGCTGGTTGTGGGGAGGCTGGTCATGGCCCAGCTGTGAGGAGGGCTGAGCTGGCCACACTGGGGATAGGGTTTGGAGAAGCACAGGTACTAGCCATACAGAGGGCCATTAGGGTCTCTCATAGGGTCTCAGCTGGAATAGGGTTGGTGAAGGGGAGAATCCCACCTGCCTCAGCATCCCTGGAGAAAGGTTTCAGGGGGTCCCCAGGCTCACGCCTTTTCCCCCTTGGTTCCTCCAGGATGTCCTCCTGGACATACGAGTCTGGACGCACGGTGCTCTGCCTTGACTTCATGGTCTTCACCCTGCGACTCATCCACATCTTCGCTGTCAACAAGAACCTGGGCCCCAAACTCATCATCGTGGGCAAGATGGTGAGGAGTGGGGCAGTTTGGAGAGCACCAGAAAAGGGGGCTCTGATGGGTGTTGGGAAACAGGTGCCATGGCAAGACTTTGGGTGCCCTACAGTAGGGGGATACAGGGGGATCCTGATGAGGACGGGATGCTGGGAGGGTCCCTTGCTGGGGCCAGTGAGGTGGGGTCTGTGTGCTGTGGGGGTGGGGATCAGGAAGGGGTACCCTGGGCTGTGGGGGGTTCCCAGGCTAGGGCTGGGTTTCTTGGTCTAAGGGAGGCCATGGAGGCTTGGGGGGATGCTATGTGGTCGGCTGCAGAGGTCCCATAGGGTCTCTGTGGGGGGGTCCTGTGAGGGTTTGGAGAGTTCTGTGGTATCTCAGAGGGTTCTGTGGTACTTTGAGGGGCTCTGAGGGTCTTGTGAGAGTTTGGAGGAGTTCTGTGCAGGATTAGAAAGTCTCTTGAATGTTTGGGTGTTCTAATGGTAGCTCTGGGGATCCCATGGAAGATTGAGGGGTCCTGTGAGGTTTCCGGGGGGGTTCTATGGGGCTATGAGGGTTATGTGGGGGTTTAAAGGGTTCCCTTGGGAGAATGGGCATCCCATGGGGATTTGGGGGGTCCTATGCCAGGCTCTGATCCCCTGCCCCACCTCCACAGGTGAAGGATGTCTTCCTGTTCCTCTTCTTCCTGGCTGTGTGGCTGGTAGCCTATGGGGTGACCACGGAGGGGCTGTTGCATCCACATGACCAGCGCCTGCCTTGGATCTTCCGCCGTGTCTTCTACCGCCCCTACCTGCAGATCTTCGGCCAGATCCCCCAGGAAGAGATGGATGGTGAGGGCCTTTGTGGGGACAGATCCAGCCCCAGGCTGGGGAGCACTGGCTTGGTGGGGGGTTTCATAGATTTCATAGACATTAGGGGCTGGAATGGACCTCCTGAGATCAAGTCCAGCCCCTCTGCCATAGGCAGGAAGTCAGTTGGGATCAAGTGATCCCAGCAAGAAAAATACCAGATGTTTTCTGAAAGAGTCCAGAGTAAGTACTTGCACCACCTTTGGAGGGGAAGTAGTCTGTTCCAGACCCTGGACACATGCACCATAAAAAACATTTTTCTTATGTCTAGTCTAAATCAGCCTACCTGGAGTTTATGGCCATTAGACCTTGTTATCCCTTGGGAAGCTCTGGTGAACAGGTGTTCTCCCAGGTCCTAATGTACTCCTCTTATATAATTGTAGGTTCCTCTTATATAACTGCTACCAAGTCGCCCCGAGCCTTCTCTTTTCCAGACTGAAGAGTCCCAAATCCCTCAGCCTCTCCTCATACAGCCTGCCCTCCAGGCCTTGGATCATACAAGTGGCTCTCCTCTGGACTCTCAAGCTTTTCCACATCCCTCCTGAAGTAGAGGACCCAAAACTGGATGCAGTGTAATCCAGATGTGGTCTCACCAATGCTGAGTAACGCAGGAGGATGACATCCCTGGTTTTGCTTGAGATACATCAGTAGATTCACGCCAGCTTTTTTAGCTTTGCCAGCCACAGCATCGCATTGGTGACTCATAATCATCTTGTGGTCAATCAGGACCCCCAAGTCTCTTTTGGTCATGGTGCTAGCACACGTAGCACTGCCAAGCTTGTAAGTATGTTGAGGGTTCTTCCTACCGAGATGCAGTTCCTTACACTTCTCTACATTGAAGATCATTAGGTTTTGGTCAGCCCACCTTGAAAGCATGTCCAAGTTGGCTTCTATCCCCACCCTGTCCTGCAGTGTGACCACCCTCCCACATAATTTGGTGTCATCCACGAACTTTGCCAGTTCGCATCTGACTCCTTACTCCAGATAGTTAATGAAGATGTTAAAGAGTACTGGCCCAAATACTGAGCCTTGAGGGACTCCACTGATCACCCTGCACCATGTTGATTTACTACTGTCAACTAGTACTCTTTGCGTCCAATACCGTAGCCAGTTACCTAGCTATCACACCATAAGATGATCAAGGCCACAGTTCCCCAGCTTAGCCATGAGGACATTGTTGGGAACTCGGTCAAAGGCTTTCTTGAAATCCAGATATATGACATCCATGTCATCTCCCTTGTTCAGGGCATGTGTTATCTGGTCGTAGAAGGTGAGGTTGGTCAGGTAAGACCTGCCAGTCACAAAGCCATGTTGGCTGGCATTCAGAAGCTTGCCTTCTTTTAGTATGGTCAATAGTATTGACAATTTTCTCCAGGGTTTTTCCAGGAATAGACATCAGACTGATTGGTCTATAATTCCCTGCGTCATCCCTCCTCCCTTTCTTGAAGATCACAGACCACATTGGCTCTTTTCCAGTCTTGTTGGACCTTGCCCAAGCACCACAAACTTTCAAATATCTTTGCCAAGTGGGGTGCAATTTTGGGCTTGCCACCCATTCCCAGGATGGTTCTTGTCCTTTCTAACAGTGTGATTCTCTTGGGAGGGTGAAAAACTATGCGAAAAAGTCATTTAGGAGATTGTCCTTTTCTTGGGTGTTGGATGTCAAGTGTTCCATCTGATCTTGCAGGGGCCCAATGCTATCTTTTTTCTTTTTTCGACTTCCCACATATCTGAAAAAGGACTTTTTGTTGTCCTTGATCCCTGTAGCTAGCCTGAGTTCAATTTGTGCCTTGGCTTTTCTGGACCACTCCCTACAAGTGTGGGTGAGTGCTGAGTAGTCCTTTGGTGATGCTTCCCGTTTTCCAACTGGTGTAGACTTCTCTTTTGAGTTTAATGAGGGGCTTAGGGGTGTCACTGTGGGCTACTGACCCCATTCCCCTCCCCACAGCCGCCCTGATGAAGGCCACCAACTGCACGGGGAGTGCGGCAGAGGACTGTGCCAGCACCTATGCCAACTGGCTGGTCCTGGTTCTCCTTGTTGTCTTCCTCCTCGTCGCCAATATCCTGCTGCTCAACCTTCTCATTGCCATGTTCAGGTACTGCTGAGGCAGGAGGGGGAGGGAGATGCATGTACAGGGCATGGGTGTGGAAGAAGGTCAGACCCTCATGCATGGGGTGAGTGCAAGGATCCTAAGCCCTCGTGCACAGGGCAAGTGTAAGGAACCAAGGCCCTTGTGCATGGGTAAGTGTGAAGGGTCTCAGGTCCTTGTGTGTGGGGTGAGAGCGTGAGGATCTCAGGCCCTTGTGCATGAGGCACATGTGTAAAGATCTTAGGCCCTTGTGTGTGGGTTGAGTGTGTGAGGATCCTAGGCCCTTGTGTGTGAGGCATGTGTGAGGCCCTTGTGTGTAGGTTGAGTGTGTGAGGATCCCAGGCCCTTGTATGTGGAATGAACAGTGTGTGAGGATTCCAAGCTCTCAGATCTGGGGCAAGTGTGCAAGGCTCCCAGGCTCTTGTGCAGAAGATAAATGTGACAGGATCTCAGGCAGTGTATATAGGACATGTGTGTGAGGATCCCAGGGCCATGTGCGAGGTGAGTGTGTGAGAAACCCAGGACCTTACACAGGACAATTGTGCAGTGATCCCAGGCCCTCATGCACAGGGTGAATGCGAGATCTGAAGCCTTCATGCATGGGGTATATGAGGATCCTGGGCTCCTGTGTGTTGTGCAGGTGTGTGAGGATCCCAAGCCTTCATGTGTAGCATGGGTGCATGAAAGTCCCTGGGCACTTGTAAGGCATGTATGCAAGGATCCCAGGTGTCAGTGCCTGTTGGTAGGGAGCATGTCACGCAGACAGCATGTGTGTGTTTGCACAGTGAGGCAGTGTACTAGCACATGGGCATGATGGATCACCAGCATGCCAGGGGGCCACGAGTGCTGTGGGCTGTGAGCATGTGAGAGCCCTGAAAACACACAAGGGGCCTATGTCATGAGTGTATGAAGGGCCCATGAGCATGGGGGGCAGGGAGGTAGGGGTCCTCCTCCACCTAACCCCCCCACCCCCTTCCCAGCTACACCTTCTCTAAGGTGCAGGGCAACAGTGATATCTACTGGCGGTCACAGCGCTACAGCCTGATCCTGGAGTACCTCAGTCGTCCTGCCTTGGCGCCCCCCTTCATCCTGCTCAGCCATTTGTACACCCTGTTGCGCCCCCACACCCGTTGCTCCCGTAGCCAGCACTTCTGTGAGCATAGGGCTCAGGGGAGCTGGGAGCAGGTGTGGGGTGCAGAAGGAGCAGGGGACTGGGTGGGGAGCTGGGGGTAGGGGGTGGGGAAGGGACATGGTGGGAGCTGGGAGCTTGCAAGGAAGGGGTGGGGGGTTGGGTGGAGCTGGGGTTGGGGGAGTTTGAGGGGAAGGGGAGCTGGGGTGGGGAGGGAGAGGTTGGTATTTGGGATCTCACTGAAGGGCTGGAGGCACTGGGTCGATTGACCCTGAAACTGTCCTCAGCTCAGCTCCCCCTTCCCTGTGTTCTGCTCTTCCCCCTCCCCATGTGAAATGTGTGTGCCCATGTCCCCATGCAAGCTCATGCATATGACCTCCCTTCTCACGCGAGCTCACATTCCCCCACCCTCGAGCACAGGGGTGCTTGGAAAGGTGCATGAGCCCATGCCTGAGTTGTGCAAGCCAGCCCACATCTGTACCCATGCACACGTCCGTGCCCCCACCCTTATGTGAACTTGCAGCACCCCCCAACTCCCTGCTCCATCCCCACCCCACACCCCGGGAAGTCCCAGGCTTTTTAAACTAGGCCCAACTGTAAGTTACTTTCGGCCCATTTCCCCATGTTAGCTCCCGTGCCCTGCCTGCATGGTTCTTACGTGTGTGCATGGTCACTTTCCCCCTGGCCCGGATGCCTGGGTCCCTGGCAGCGCTGGAGCTATCTGAGGAGCAGGATGGGCAGCTGCTTACATGGGAGGCGGTGCAGAAGGAGAACCACCTGGTAGCACTGAGGCGCCAGAAACGTGAGAGTGACACCGAGCGCTTGAAACGCACCTCCCAGAAGTGAGGCAGGGCTATGGGGGGGATATGGGGCGCTGGGGAAGGGGGGCTAGGGATGGCTGGGGGGAAAGTGGGGTGCAGGGGGAACCCCAGGCAAGGGGAAACATAGAGAAAGTGGAGGGGGTGAGAAAAGAACAGGGGGTCACTGATGGAGCCTGGGATGGGGTGCGGCAGAAGCTCTGAGGTAGAGGGGCTGGGGGCACCCCTGAGTGACCCCCATTCCCTCTCCCCCACACAGGATGGACCAGGCCTTGAAACAGCTGGCTGAGATCCGGGAGTCAGAGCGACGCCTCAAATCCCTGGAGAACCAGGTACGCGGGTGGCAGGGTGTGGGGGCTGAAGGACCCCATCTTGGGTGGGGGGAGAGGTTGAGGAGGCAGGAGAGGGGGCTCTCTATGTCAGGGTCTCAGGGGAGAAGGTGCCAGAGCCAGTGGGGGGAGGAGGGTTGGGGGTATAAGGGGCAGAGGGAGGGAGTGAAGTGGGCTTGGGGGCACTGAAGCTCTGCTCCCCCTGACCCACCCAACCCCCCAGATGGAGTACTGTACCCAGGCTCTCTCCTGGGTGGTAGATGCCCTGGCTCAGAGTGACCTAGGGAAGAAGCACCGAGACTCCCCCATGCTCAGAAAAGGTAAGTAACCCCCTCTCCCCCCACCCTCCCTGGGCTCCTAGCGCCCCCTCCCACCCCCCCGCAGGATGTCCCCTACTCCCCAGTCTCCATTTTCCTCCCTCTTGGATGCAGGCTCCCCACTCAACCTTGGGACAGGGTCCCCCCATAAGCAGCCCCCCTACTCCCACCCCAAGGACCAGGCCCCTCTGGGGGTGGGGCAAAAATGAAGGGGTTAATTGGCTCCTTCATATATTAGTGCCCCTCCCCAGCTGCAATGTGACTACCTCCTGCCTGTCCTAATTCTGTCTGTCTCTCCCCGACCAGAATGACCCACTCCCCCAACTCTACCTGGACCAGTGAGAAGATGGGAGAAATGAAAACCCAGGTGACCAGGCACCTGGGACTTGCTGGAATCCAGGACAACCCCTGTAATCTCACTGTAAACCCAGATGTCTGGGTGCTGTGCACTTTCTGAGGGGCTGGAGTTGGAACCTGCTCCCCACACAATCATTGCACTGGGAACCCAGGAGTCCAGCTACCAGAGACTTTCCCTGTAGGGCTGGCATCCAGGATCTCCACCCCTGTAGACCCAGGTGTCTGGGTGCCAAAGGACCTTTCAGAAGGGAGAAGCAGAAGAAGAAGGGAAGTTGGGGTATCCTGCCCCCAGCACTGCCCTCCATCCACTCTGGCAGGAGCTTCAGGATCTTGAATGACTTGAATCATTTGATTAAATATTGATTGTTGCGCACCATGAGAACCGGGCCTGGGAGGCAGGGGCTGGGTGAAGTGGGACCCCCCCGCCATGCCAGGATCCTGTGCTCGGAACCTCTGATACCCTGCCACTAGCACCCCTCATCTTGAGAGGCCTAGCAGGAGGGTGCCCTGGTGCAGGAACCCAGGACTCTGAGCTAGCCTGGGGGCATGAGAAGACCCCTATAGAGTCCACTTTGCCTCCAACCAAAATCCTCATGTGGCTCTCCCTAGGCTCCAGAGCAGCTGTGCACCCCCATGGTCCCCCCAAGGACTCTAGACTTTCCCCTGGCCTCAGGGTGCCTTGCTTTGGGGTATCTTCTGTACCTACCACTGCCCCTTCTTGCCTGTGGCACCTACCACTCTGCATCTCCTTCCCTGGACCCTCTCCCCCATGCTGGTGTATGCCTGGGGACCCTTCTATACTGAGATGACTGGCTCTGTGGAAGTGGGGAGGGCAGTGGATGTGATACACCTTGACTTCAGCAAGGCTTTTGATATGGTTCTCACAGGCAAGCTAAGGAAGTATGGGCTGGTTGGATGAATGGACTGTATGGTGGATAGAAAACTGTCTGGATCATCGGGCTCAGAGCCTAGTAATCACTGGCTCAATACCTATTTGGAACCTGGCATCAAGTGGAGTGCCCCAGGGGTCAGTCCTGGGGCCAGTTTTGTTCAGTGTCTTCATCAATGACCTGGAAAATGGCACAGAATATACCCTAAGCAAGTTTGCAGATGACAGCAAGCAAGCTAGGGGGAGTAGTAGATACACTGGAGAGTAGGGTTTAGATTTAGAGAAATCTTGACAACTTGGAGGGCTGGACCAAAAGAAATCTCATGAGGTTCAATTAGGACAAGTGCAAAGTCCTGCACTTGTACCAGTGCATTGTTCTGTCCTAAGTGGGCAACCAACTGGCTAAGCAGCAGCAGTTTTGCAGAAAAGGAGCTGGGAGTTACAGTGGACAAACTGAGTATGAGTCAACAGTGTTGCAAAGAAGGCTAACAGCATATTGGGCTGCATGAGTAAGAGTGTTGCCAGCAGACTGAATGAAATGATTATTCCCTTCTATTAGGCACTGGTGAGGTACTGTGTCCATTTGTGGGGTCCCCACTACAGAAAGATGTGGACAAATTAGAGTCCAGTGGAGGGCAATGAAAATGGTTCAGGGGCTGTGGCACATGACTTCTGAGGCTGAGGCAACTGGACTTATTTAATCTGGAGAAGAAAAGATGGAGGGGGGGATTTAATAGCAGTCTTCAACTACCTGAAGAGTGTTTCCAAAGAGAATGGAGCTAGACAGTTCTCAGTGGTCACAGAACAAGAAGCAATGCTCTCAAGTTGCAGCAAGGGAAATTTAGGTTAGATATCAATAAAACACTGGAACAGGTTGTCTAGAGAGGTTGTAGAATCTCCATCCCTAGTGTAGTTTTTAAGACCTAGCCAGACAAAACTTTGGCTCGGATTTTTTTTAAATAGAATTCTATATATACGTAGAGTTATAGATATACATCTTCTAGCATAAACTCTCTATCACACCTTTAAATCACTTTAAGAAACTATGCACCTGTTGGGGATGGTCCTTTGAGTAGGGGGTTGGAATAGATGATCTCCTTAGGTCCCTTATTTTCTATGATTCGGTGACCCCTTCCTCTATTGCAAGGCCCCATCTCCTCACCAGGCAAACTCTCATGGGCACTCCCATTCTCTGGTTCCCTCATCCCTACTCCCATACACCAAGGGCTCTGGGGGCCTCATAGCCACCCCTTACTGAATCTTTGGGCTCTCCAGTGACTTTGGCAGCACCCTCTGGGCATTACCCATAATTGGCTGAGCCCACAGCTCTACTACCCCCAGCCTGGGCCACAGCACCACCTCTCCATGCTGTCCTAGGCTGCATCAGAGAGTCCCCAAATCCTAGGCAGCACTCACTGGGCACTCGGGATGTGGCAGGTAAGGGAAGAGGTACCAGGGCACAGCACTGAGTCATGCTGACGCCAGCAATGCCCCCCACCAAACAGGGAGCCGTGTGCCCCACAGACCTCCCTCACCCCGCTAGACGCTCTGGGTGTCGTCCCATCCTCCGCCCCTACGAACCAAATATCGCGGAACCCTCGGCGGCCGGTCCTGCGTGCGCGCCGGCCGGAAGTGGTTGTGGCACCTGCACCGGAAGTGCCGGCGCTGTAGCGGCGGGAATCCCCGAGGGAGAGAAGCCGCAGCCGCTGCTCCTCCCTACTCCCGGTTACGGACGTAGGAGCTACTTCCGGGGGGGGACTGCAATAGGTGTGTCACTCCCCGCCCACCACACCCCGGCCGTGGGGGCAGCTGAGGTGTCTTCTCCGGCTGCCCCCCGGCAGCCCCGCCCAAGAGCGGATCAGGCCCCCCCAGGGTGAAACTGCCTTGTGGCACTAGGAGCTGGGGGCAACTGGGGGGAGGGGGCTTCCCCAGGTGCTAAGGGGGGATAGAGGTGATGAGGGGGAGGGGCAGAGCCATGGTGGGTCTGACTTCTTGGGGGGGGCGGGAAGCAATGGGGGAGGGGTTTGGGGACACTGAGGAGAAACAAGGAAATGGGGCTGACTGTTTTGGGGGGGGCTGATGGAGGGGCAGGGGGAGATGGGGCTAGAGGTGCCATCCCTCACCTCCTGCCCAGTGCCTCTCCTTCCACCTGCAGCCATGGCTTGTCACCTTGTGAGCCAGGACGGGAAGCATGACCCCGTGCCCCTGCCCAACGGCATTGCCGTGGTGCTGGGCCGTGGCCCCGAGACCCGTGTGACTGACAAAAAGTGTTCCCGGAAGCAAGGTGAGTTGCCCCCCCCCCCCCCTTTCCCTCTACTCTCCATGCACTGGTTGTAACTCTTCCCCCAACCCAGGTACAGCCTTCCCAAACCTGCTTGCTCCCCCATCCCAGAGCATCTTGTCTGGGGAGTGGCAGGGAGGCTTGAGTGTCTGGTTTTGGCAGCATGGGGGTTGCTTGTTCTGATTCCCTCCTTGCTGTTTTCTTTTGTAGTGGAACTGCTGGCTGACTACAAACAGAAGGCAGTGAGAGTCACTCAGGTAAAGGGTGAAGGCAGGCACAGGGCCCAAGAGGCAGGTTTGTAGAAGGGTTGTTTGTACAGGGACCCCATACCTGATACTGAGATGCAGCTGGTTCCGGGGTGGAGTGTGTCTGGGACTACTAATGCAGAGTTCTCTTTCCTGGTGCTGAGATGCAGCTGGCTCTGGGTTGGGGCACATCAGGAATCTCTTACCCAGTACTGAGGTGTATTTGCCTTTGGGGTAGAACATGTTAGGGCCTGGTTATACAGAGCGCCCTCTCCTGGTTTTGGGATGCGGCTGCCTTTGGAGTGAGCACCTTGAAAGCTGGTGCATCTTGCTTGGCATGAAGATGC
The DNA here is from genome assembly GCA_030014935.1 of Caiman crocodilus. Taxonomy (NCBI): domain Eukaryota; kingdom Metazoa; phylum Chordata; order Crocodylia; family Alligatoridae; genus Caiman; species Caiman crocodilus. The sequence continues at coordinate 112,936,034 of JAGPOW010000304.1, read as the reverse complement.
TGCCATTTCTTGGATTGGGGCACATGGTGGCCTATTTATACAGGGACCTTTCATTTGGTACTAAGCTGCAGCTGCCTCTGGGGTGGGGGCACCTTGAGGGATGGTTATTCAGTTATCCCTTGCTCAGTGCTGAATTGCAGGTCCCTCTGAGGTGGAACAAGTTGTGGGCTACTTATGTGGCCCCTTGGGCTAAAATGCAACCACCTCTTGGGTGATCTCCCCTAATGCACCCCCCTTTGTTGCAGCTTGGTGTAAATCCCACTTCAGTGGACAACCAGGAGCTGGGGCAGGGCAAGAGCGCCACCCTGAGGGAGGGGCAGACACTGTGGCTGGTAAACCGCAGCTACCCCCATGGCCTGCGCTTCCTGGCTGTGGCCCACTCCCCCCGCAAGACCCTGCTGGACTTCTTCAGCTCCAAGCGCCAGCCCCAGCTAGTGGGGGACAAAGAGGATGAGGAGCATCCCCACAAGAGACTGAAGGCTCTCAGGCCCTCTGAGGAGGATGAGGAGGAGGATGATATTGTAGCCACCAAACTGCGTCAGCTGCAGGACACAGCTGCCCAGGTCCAGGGAGCAAAGAGTGGGGCTGCCCCCCGACCCTTGGGTGGGTTCTGGAGCCTGCCCCCCCACCTCCAGGACTCCTGGGAGCAACATAGCAAGCTGCTGGTATTCACTAAGGAGGGTGTCATGCCCAGCACCAAGGTACCCCCTGGCGGAAAGGGACAGGACACCTCTGGAAGCTGGGGGATTGAGGCTGCGGAGAGATTGGTGAACTTCTCTGCTCCTCCCCAACTCCAGGCCCTTGATTCCCTGTCTCTGCAGGTTGCTGGGTTTGACCTGGATGGAACCATCATCACCACTCGGTCAGGAAAGGTTTTCCCTACCAGTCCGGATGACTGGAGGTAAGGACGGGTTGGGAGTGAGGAGCACCGTGAAGCTGGTGTGGGGGAAGAGTTGAGGGCTGGGACTGCAATGGGGGACCCCAACAGAGCTGGGGGAAGCCCAGGAGTGGGCTGGCTGGGGGAAGGTGTGGAGGGCATTAACAGGGTTTTGTGGGGCAGGAAGTCTGGGGCAGAGTGGGAGATGTTGACAGGGTTGTGTAGAATGAGATGGAGAAGGAACCTAGGAGTTCTGGGCAAGAGCCAGGCACTGGCAGGGCTGTGGGTCAAGAGTGAGGGACCCCAGCAGTTTCCAGTGTGTGAGGTCTTGGGATAACCCCTGTCTGTTCCCTCCTCCTCTCTCCCCCCTCCAAGGATCCTGTACCCTGAGGTCCCCCAAAAGCTGAAGCAACTGCAGAGAGAAGGGTATAAGGTATTTCCCACCCCACCTCGGCCCCTCCCCCCATTCCCTCCCCCAGCCTCTCCGCTGACCCCTGCTTTACTGTCTCCCCAGATCATCATCTTCACCAACCAGCTGGGGATCAGCCGAGGCCGCCTGCGCCCGGAAGTCTTCAAGGCCAAAGCGGAGGCAGTGGTGGAGCGGCTGGGGCTGCCCATACAGGTGAGCAGGGCTGGGGTTGGAACCTGGGATGTGGAGGGTTGGGGGGCTAGGGGTTTGGAACCTGTCTAGCTCCTGTCTCCCTAGTGCTCAAAGACACCCCCAGTGCTGTGTGTAGTCCCTGATGGCCAGCTTTGAGATTTATAGATTCTAAGGCTGGAAGGGACCTCGGAAGATCATCGGTTCCAGCCCCCCTGCACCAAGCAGGGCAGATGACGGGGTCAGGTGACCCCAGCAAGGTGACCATCCAGTCTCCTCTTGAAAATTTCCAGGGTAGATGATTGCACCTCCTCTGACGGGAGATTATTACACAGTCTGGACACCCTGACTGTGAAGAAGTTTTTCCTAATGTTGAACCTGAATCGGTCTTCCAGGAGCTTGTGGCCATTACTTCTAGTTTTCCCCTTGGTTGACCTGGTGAACAGTTGCTCACCAAGCCCTAGATGTATTCTGCTAGTGTAGCAGTAAGCTGCTATTAGGTTCCCTTTCAGCCTCCTTTTCTTCAGGGTGAAGAGTCCCAGATCCCTCAGCCTTTCCTCGTATGGCTTACCATGTAATACCCTGATCATATAGGTGTCTCCTCTTTGGATTCTCTCAAGCTTGTCCATGTCTGTTGAAGTGTGGTACCCAGAACTGGACACAGTACTCCAGCTGCAGTTTAACCAGGGCTGAGTAGACTGGAAGAATCATCTCCTTGGTTTTGTTGGAGGTGCATCAATTGATGCATGCCAAAGTATTACTTGTGGTCATTACTTCTAGAGTATTATATGCCCTACTGGCTACAGCATCACACTGCCAGCTTATATTCATATTGTGGTCTGTTATTACCCCCCCAAGCCCCTTTCATTTGTGGTGCTAATCAGTTTGGTGCTGCCAAGTCTGTAGGTGTGTTTGGGGCTGCTCATCGCAAGGTGGAGCACTTTACATTTCTTAATGCTGAACTTCATCAGATTCCAATCTGCCCAACTTGCTAGCCTGTCTAGGTCCGCCTGTATCTGTAGCCTATCTTCAAGCGTGACCACGCTTCCCCATAACTTGGTGTCATCCACAGACTTGGCCAGTGAACTCTTCACCCCCACGTCCAAATGGTTATAGATGTTTAAAAGTGCTGGACCAAGGACTGACCCCTGTCGGACACCACTGCCCACTTCTCAGCAGGAAGACGGATAAGTTCACTACGACTCTCTGGGTCCTGTCCTACAGCCAGTTTTTCACCCACCTGACTGTCTTGGAGTTAAGCCCATAACCCAGTTTTCTCACAAGGACATCATGGGATATGAGATGAAAGGCCTTTTGGAAGTCTAGGTATACAATGTCAACCCGCTCTCTCGTGTCCAGGTGGTGAGTCACCTGGTCATAGGAGATGAGGTTGGTAAGACAAGACCTGCCAATGCTGAAACCATGCTGACTGTCGTTTAGAATCTTCCCTTCTGCAAGCTTATTGCAGATAGACTCCTTGATGAACTTTAGGATTTTCCCTAGGATGGAAGTCGGGCTGATTGGCTTATAGTTCCCTGTGGCCTCCCTCTTGCCCTTCTTATGGATAGGCACAACATTGGACCTCTTCCGGTCCTCAGGGATTTCAGAGCACCACGAGTTGTGGAAGAGTTTCACCAGGAATTCTGCAATGACTTCAGCCAGCTCCTTCAGCACTCTTGGATGAAGAGCATTCAGTCCCACTGACTTGTATATGTCTAATTTTTGTAATTAGTCATACACCGATTCTACAGCAGTAGTAGGAAGGCGATTATTCCTACCATGCTCATCTTGTACTCCTGCCTGGCGTTGTTTTTCCCTTGGTCCTGTGAAAGACCAAGGCAAAGTATTTATTTAGGAGTTCAGCTTTTTCCTGGATGCCATTGACCAGCTCTCCTGAGTTGTTGAGCAGTGGCCTCACACTCTCATTTGTCTTCTTCCTGTTCCCTATGTACCTAAAGAAGGACTTCTTGTTGTCCTTGATTCCCATTGCTAATTGAAGTTTGGTCATTGCTTTAGCCTTTCTTATCTGGCAAATGCAGGCCATCGTGGAATAGTCCTTCTTGAGACCTGCACTGAGCTTTCATTGTTTATAAGTCTCTTAAGAGGACTGTGAGTTCCCTGTTTAGCCAAGAGGGCTTTCCAGCCCTTCTGTTACCTTTTTTCTGCGTAGGAATGGACTTCCTTTGTGTTTCAAGGATCATGTCCTTAAGGGACAACCACTTTTCATGTGCACCTTTCACCTTCGGTCCCTGGTCCCGCAGCAGTTGGTGACCTAAGCTTGTTGGAATTTGCATTTGGACAGTGAACATAATGGCTTCATAGTTGTTGTTTCCCAGACTTTCCTGTATATTTATGTCAGTCACCAGGTTGTCTCCTTTGGCCAGGACCAAGTTTAGCATAGCATCTTCTCTGGCTGGCCCACATACCTCCTGAGTCAGGAAGAGCTCCTTGACACAGTTCAGGAAAGATTGTAACCGATCCAACTTGGCCGAGTGTTCCTCCCAGGAGATGTCTGGATAATTAAAATTGGCTATGACTACCATGTCATGTGCATGTGTGACCTCAATCAATTCGTGGGTGAACTCCAAATGGAGTTCCTCCCCCTGGCTTGGTGGTCTGTAGTATATACCTACAGTTAGGTCTGTCTCATTGCACTGCCACAACTTTAACCCAGAGAGTTTCTAGATGTTCATTTTTGGAGCTGTTGTCAGCCTCCAAAGAGGCTCTTTCACCAAAAAACAATGCTGCCACCTTTCTTCCCTATCTGGTCCTAGTTGTGTGAGGATTCCCACCAGGTCTCCATAATCCCTACAAGATCATAATGCACACTAGGGAGTAGGAGGGCTAGCTCCTGCTTGTTCCCCATGCTCCTGGCATTAGTATATAGGCACCTGAGATGGGCTGGCTTGGGGTGGGGGTGAGACTGCTCCTGTCTGTGTATCCCACATCACACATGCACAAGCCACCACCTTTCCTCTTTCAGGTGCTGGTTGCCACTGGTACTGGGATCTACCGGAAGCCTGTGCTGGGCATGTGGGACCATCTGTGCCAAAAGGTACCCAGGTGGGGGATGGCAGCAGTGGTTTATGGGATAGAGGGGTGTGTAGGGGAGGGGATGTTAAGGGTGTTGGGGGGAGGGCAGCAGAGGCTTGAAGGGTAGAGGGGATGTGGGCTGCGGAGGTTGGGGAAGAGGCAGTAGGGTGGGAGCTGGTAGGGTTGTGGGGTTGGGGTAGTGTGAGGGCAGGCAGGGTGTGTGGGGGGTTGCTGGGAGAGTGGAGTGAATGAGGGGTTGACAGGGCACTAACCCATCTTACTACCCCTCCCCAGGCAAATGGGGGCCTGTCTGTATCCATACAGCACAGCCTGTATGTGGGAGGTGAGTGTGGGGGAAGGGGGCAGCCTCTTTCAAGTGTGGGATAGGGGGTAGGCCTTGGGGCTGGGTTTGGGACAGCCCTTCCCCAGTCTGGGGACATAGCAGTGGTCTCTCCCACCCCCCACCCCAAGCTCATTATGGCTGGGGAGGTACTGGGGCCTGCAAAGGGGAAGCAGGAGGCTCTGCCTTCTGGGGTGGGAGGTGTGGGAGGCAGTCCAGGCTAGGCTGTGAGGGTGGAGGGCATTGGGGAAGTTGGAGGAAAGTGATAGGTTACTCCAAAACCCTTCACCCTGGGAACTGCTGGAGTCCCTCAACCCTGATCCATAGCGCCCTTGCCCCAAGTCCCGTCCCGTCTGTGTGTTGTCTGTCATCGTGTCTGTCCGTCGTCGTCCCCCCCCTCCCCCCATGCCTGGCTCTTACTCCAGAACTCCTGGGTAACTTCCCCTCCTTACTTGATACACAGCCCTGCCAGTGTCTCCTACTCTACTCCACCCCAGCTCCCTGCCCTCCAAAGCCCCTCTTGAGAATGGTAGGGCAGACACTGGTCTACACCGTGGGGAAAGCAGCAGGGCTGGAGTGGGGGGTATCACCTCCTTGTCTCACACAGATGCAGCTGGACGCCCCCCGAACTGGGCCCCTGGGCACAAGAAGAAGGATTTCTCCTGCAGTGACCGCCTGGTATAAGACCTGCCTCCCCTAACCCCCCACCCCACCCCACCCCAGTGCCCCCCTGACACTGTCTCTGCCCCCAGTTTGCCCTGAATGCAGCACTGCCATTCCATACCCCCGAAGAGTTCTTCCTGGGTTGGGCACCTGCCCCCTTCCAGCTACCTGCCTTCGACCCGGTGAGTGCCTCACTTTGTCCCTGACTTATCCTCTGGCAGGGCCTGGCCATTTCCCACTGCCCCCCTTCAGCCCCATGAATACCCCCTTCTGGTCCCAGGGTCCTGTTCCATTCCAGGGATCTACCTGCCCCTCTCTGCCCCTGAGGATCTTCCCACTGGGGTTCTACCCAGTTGCCTGTGAGGCAGGCAGGAACTTATGGGACAGGGGGAGGGAGGGAAGGGTGTGGAATAGGTGGAGATTGAGGGGGTTGGAGAAGGGCAGCAGGGCATGAGAGATGTTACACCCCCTAACAACAAATTGCCCCCTGCCTCAACAAACTCTCCCAAGGAGCACTCTCTCCCCACCTCCCAGGCATCCCATCCCTGCTGCTTAACACTCAAGATGTCTCCTGCCTGGGCTTGGAACACCCCACCCCCCTGGCTGAGCCCCTTGAAAAAGGCCTCTTCTAGGGAGGGAGGTGAGAGGGGCTGGGGCAGGCGCGGTGTCTCTAACATCCCCACTCTTTCCCCTCTCCCCCTACAGCGGCACCTGGATCCTGATGGGCCCCTTTATGACCCGCCCAACGCCCTCCTTGTATGGCCCACGCCTGAGCTGGTGGTGGCTGTTGGCTTCCCTGCAGGTGAGTCTGGTTCCTCATGGCACAGCCTCTCTAGCCTTCACAAGCCCTGTGCAGCCATGATCCCATTGGCCAGCCCCAAGTCTCCCCTCTGCCCCCACCCCCAGCACTGTCTCCATCTTTTCCCCCTGCAGCTGGCAAGTCAACCTTCCTGAAGCGTCACCTAGTGCCTGCTGGCTATGCATACGCCAACCGGGTAAGGAAGATGCACAGAGAGGGGGAAAGGACTCCGTCTCCCTCGTGGTGCGGGTCTGACTCCTCCTCGTCTCTCCAGGATACACTGGGCTCCTGGCAGAAGTGTGTGGCAGCCTGCACAGCAGCACTGCGCCAGGGCAAGAGCGCAGCCGTGGACAACACCAACCCTGACCTGGAGTCACGTCGCAGGTTGGGCTGGAGGGAGAGAGGGAGGGAGACACTGAGACTGGGAGTGCAGGCTTGAGACCATGGGTGGATCTGGGACTTTGAATAGTGGGGTGCAGATGCTGAGAGGTCCCATCACGTATAACAGCAGGTATTTTTCTCCAGTTAAAAATAAACTAGAAGCTTCCCTAACATCGTGGGGGCCCAGGGCTGTATTATTTTATTTAGGATTGAAGCAGAAGCAAATACAACTTCACTGCAAAAAGTTAAAAACAATCTGCTGGGCTGTGAAATAGGAACTTCATCACCAGGAGCAGTGAACACCCAATGGCATTGCAGAACAAAAGGCAGCCTGATTGGTGGAGCATCAAGACCATTTAAAATGTAGAGAGGGTCATTAACACCTATGGAATGAAGGGCTCAGAAGGGATGATTATGAGCCATGAAGTCAATTGACTTCTGCAGCCCTGCCTGGATGGAAATGCTGCTGCCATTTTCCCACAGTTGGTTTTAAAGTTTGGGTGGAGCAGAAATCAAAGGTGGTGCAACCAGTGCTCTCCACCCCTGCTGTAGACCAGTGAGAGCTCAGAAAAGGGTTGATATGGATAATAACATGTTTCTTTTGTGTCCTGTTCAAGCAGGAATCAGAATCCTAGTGAAGTCAGGCTGAAAGGGACCCCCATAAGTCATTTATAGGGATCTTAGTTGTCTGCAGGAAAAAAAGAATGCAGAAAATTTCCATTTAAAAAAAACGTGCACATCCTTGTTTTTCTGCTGTTTTCTATGGTGAGTGGACAACTAGGATCTCATGTCAGATACAAAAAGGAAGGATCAAAGACTTCCCTCCAGAGGGCAGTTTTAGTCACAAAACCCTCAGTTCTTAGTCCTGCTTTGCTCGTACATAGCTTAAATTAGAGCCAGCCTCATCAACTACTGCTTTCCACTTGGGGGTGTTCATCGCCCTGGAGTAATTCATTAGGTATAGGGATTTCCACCTTTTTTGGTTGGTGTACCCCTGGCAGCCAGTCGAGAAGCAGGAAGTACCCAGTTGATTAGCCTGGGGGGGTCCCCTGTGTGCAGCAGTGAAACTAGAAGTGCTCCCGCTTCTCCACACTGCTGCCATGTACCCCCGGGACCTTCCCAAGTACCCCCAGGGGCATGCATACCCCTGGTTGACAACCCCTGCATTAGGTAAATAATTACACTGTAAGACAGACATAACTGCTTGGATCGTTGTACCTGAGGAGTAGCATCCATGGCTCAGTGTCTGGTTGGGAGAAGACATCATCTCCCTGAGGGAGTCAGTAGTTCAGTCTCCCTGATCTCTTCTACATTCTTCATTGCATAGCTGTTAACAGGTTTCTCTTTTTAATGGTCATGATGTTCCACTAGTCAAGGCTTTCCTAGGGTCTTATCTTTTAAGGTGGGTCATGTGGCTTGGGGCTGGTCAAACAAGGTGCTAGGCATATCCTGCAGTGCACTTCTGTCTTCAGGGGGTGTGCACATTGGTAATGTCGATCTGGATCATTAATGAATGATTTGAATTAGGGGATGAAGTGCATCTTGCTCAAGTTGGATGGAGGTGCAGATATTCTAGAGACTAGGATGGGCCATAGGGGACAAGACTAGGAGCAATGGCCTCAAGCTGCAGCAGGGGAAATTTCGGTTGGAGATGAGGAACTTCCTGATTATCAGGGTGGTCAAGCATTGGGACAGACTGACTAGAGAAACTGTGGGAGCTCCATCCTTGGAAGTTTTCAAGAGCAGGGTGAGCAGACACTTGGCTAGGATGGTTTTAAGTCAAGGATTATCCTGTCCTGAGCAGACGCCTGGACTAGATGTTACTTTGTAAGGTTCCCTTCAGCCTCGCTTTACTATAATCCTAGGAATGGAGTGCCCCTTGCAAATCAAGTGACACTTCCATCTTTTCAGCACTGGGTAGGCCTTCCTTGGAGCATTGGGTCCTGTTTGGGGCCCTGCACTTCAAGATGTGGATGGATTTGAAAGATCCCAGCAGAGCACAACAAAAACAGATCAGAGACCTGGGAAGCAGAATTTACAAGGCTGAAAGAGCTGAGACTGTTTAACCTGGAGAAGACAAGGCAATTGCAGAGAGAATTGAGATGGATGTTTCTTTGTGGCTGCAGGGAACAGGACAGGACTAAGAGCAATAGCCTTGAGCTGCAGCAGAGGAAATTGAGGTTGGAGATGAGGAGGAACTTCCTGACTGAGGGTGGTCAAGCATTGGGGCAAGCTGTTTAGAAAAGCTGGGATCTCCATCTTTGGGAGTTTTGAAGAGCAGGTTTGACAGACACTTGGCTTGGATGGTGTAGTCAGGGATACTGCTGCCATGAGCAGGACTGAACTAGCTGTGACCTTGTGAGGTCCCTTCCAGCCCAACTGCTTTGTGACCTTGGGGATGGGGGGACCTAGGAGAGGTTCTCCAGTCCCCCTTTCCTCCTATGAATCTCTCCCCACTTCCCCAACCAGGTACATTGAATGTGCCCAGGATGCCGGGGTTCCCTGCCGCTGCTTCCTCTTCATGGCCTCCTTGGAGCAGGCCAAACACAACAACAGGGTGAGTGAGGAAAAAGCCACTGCCTCACCCCTGCCCTGGATCCAGATCAGTGCCAGTGCCCTATGGAGGGGAAAGCTCTCATCCCCCACTGACCAGAACTCATCTGTCCTTTCAGTTCCGGGACATGACAGAAACAGGGCATGTCTCTGTCACCGATGTTGTCCTCAACACCTACAAGTGAGTGCTGGGGAAGGGGGCACTCCATAGCGGGTAAGGGAGAGTTCTCCCTGCCTGTAGGCAAGTTTGTAGTGCCAGGAGCAGAGACCATACCTTAGGGGAGAAGCTCGCACAATGTGGGGTGGGGAGGGCAGGCAGAGGCAGAGTAATCCTGAGTGCAACAGGACTACTGCTGGGGGGAGGGGAGACCCCTACCTAGGGGAAGCTCTCAGCACTGAGCCCCTCCTCTCCCCTAGGAGCAAGTTCGTGGCGCCAGCACTGAGCGAGGGCTTCTCCCAGATCCTGCAGGTGCACTTTGTACCGCGTTTCCCTGATGCCCGCCTGGCTGCACTGTACCGCCAGTTCTCTGATGGCTGAGCCCCAACCTGGCCTGCCCTGCCCCACCATTGACCCCCACCCCTGATCCAGTGTCCCCTGCTGGTCAGGATGGCACTGTGCCACAACTGGGGGCTTTTACTGTTTAAGACGCTAATAAAGAGATACAAGAGACTTCGGCCTTGGTGCTTTTACCCTAGGTGGGGCCCCAGGGGTGGGGCATGGGGGGGGCACAGAATCTTTCCCTTCTAGGGTCACTGTGACCAAACCCAGGTGTTTTGGCCTCTAACTGCCCAATGAGGGTGCCCAGATACCTGGGTTCTTTTCCTAGTGGGGGAGGTGGCATTGTAGGAAGGGGCTGAAGCAGGTACTATGATCTACTGGGGCTGTGCTGGGGAGGCATTGCCAGAGACCAAGCATATCCATGCTTTGTAGTGCCCCCTGCCCTTCAGCACTGGTTTGGTAGTTTGGGGTATCCAACCTCCTGACCACAGCTTGCAGATGGCTTGGCAGAGGCTCAAAGCTTGGTCCTCACCAGGGCTGGGGTGAAGGCTGTGGCCCTTAGGCCACACCAGGACAGGGCAAGGATGGTGGGAATCTGTCCTTTATTGTGTACATATCCTTCCTTATCAGGCCTCTGGTCATCTTCAGAGGCACTGCATGAGCTGAGCTACTCATGGATTATGGGAAGGTCCTGGAGGACCAGCAGGGTCTGTGCACATTCACTAAGCTTAACCTTGGGCCCCTGGAAAGCCCCATTAGGTCCATGCTCCATGAGGGGGTCCATGCAGCAGTACATTCACACCCCTACTTTACTTTAATCTAAATTAAGATGCCTTGAGTAAATGTGGTTGGGAGTTCTTGGTTGCCCCACATTGAGTGCTCAATGGGGTAGGGTGAAATGTGAAGGCTTATGCTGTCAGCAGCTGTCCACAGCTCCATGTCACACAAGGCTTCCTGTCATGTGGACTCTACCTTTCATCAGCTGCACAAGGGCTAGTGTTGCATGAGGACTCTAGTCCCCATCAGCTATGTGTGGCCCCATTTGCACAAATATCCCCTTACCTCCATGAGCTAGACAGAGCTGCCAATGGCACCCACTGCCCAGTCTGGGGTGAAGCCTGGCAAGGACACAAGTAGACCCTTCTCTCTGCGCAGTGCCTGCTAGCCATGGGGATCTGAGCAGCCACCCTCAACTCCAGGTAGAAGCTTCTGCATGTGGCCAGGAGATGGATATGTGGGAGCCCTGGGTGGGGAATGGGAGAGCATTGGGGAATGATGTGAGGCACTAGGGTCTCCCCCCTGATGGGCACCCTGCCTTCCCCCTTACCAGTGACCCAGTCACACAGTAGTGCCCTACCCTTCTCCAAGACTCCAACCAGTGATTTAACCAGGCAAGGTCCTGTCCCCACAGGCTAGCTCTCAGGATCTAATCAGGGGATGCCTTGCCTACCCTGTGACCTAATCTGCCCCTGGGAGACCATCACATCCTGCCTACACCCCCATAGCAAAGGGCCAGGGGTTAGAGATTGTCTGCTGGGAGGGAAGTGATTGGGCTTGGCCTAGGTAGCTGGGGGGGACCCTACAAGTGGGCAGCATAGAGCTCCCAGGACTGCAGGGGGGCAGGAAGAAGAGGCATCAGTCTCAGCTTTGAGGGGGGGATTTCTGCTAGAAGAGTATACATATGGGAGAGTAGTAGGTGTGTTACAAGCTCCCAGCTGGGTCAAACCCATGGATCCTAGTCCCCAAACACCAATAGACTCCCCTTACCCAGCCAGGAGAAAACCAGGTGTCCCATCTTCCCTTGTTGTATCCCCCACAGCCAAAAGAACCCATCCTTTTCTCCCCTCCCCACCTCACTCTAAACTCCCAGTCAGGAGAATCCAGGCATTCTGCCCCCTCCCCCCCTTCCAGTGTCCAGCCAATCTCCAAAAAAACCCCAAACATTTATTTTATCAAAAAACCCTAAATTAATTGAAAAACAGGTGCCAAGGGCTGAGCTGAGGGGGAGTGAAGGGGGTCTGGGTCCATCAGGAGGTGTCCATGTTCTCCCCCTCTGCAAGAGAAGAGAAGGTTAGAATCCAAGGGGAAGGGGCTGGATTATGCTGTTTCCTCTCTCCCTATACCCCCTGCCACCCCCTAACTCACTGAGCTCATTGAAGAGGAAGGCATCCTGATACTCCTTCATGTACTGGGTGGAACGTGACTCGTCCAAGAAGAGGGAGTAGACACGCTTGATGTCCTCCACTTGAACCTCTGTACCCTAGGGGAGGAGCAGGGTACGTGTCAGCTGTGGAGGGATCTTGTGCCAGGACCACCCCCCTGCAATCCAAATCCTCTCACTTGGCCTAGTCACCAGAGCCACAAGGGCATTACCCACTCTGCCTTCTAGGGCTGGGAGGGAGCCCAGGTGTCCTGACTCCTTACTCCCCCCTTCTCCCAGAGCTGGGAGAGATCCCAGGAGTTGCAGTTTTCCTTTGACCCTACTCCTTTCCCAGAACTCATACATCCACCCTCCCCCCAGCCAGAGCTCCAGATTTCGCTGTCCTCCTAGAGCAGTGAAGAACCCAGGCATCCCAGCTCTCCTGCTGTAACCCTCCAGACCAAAGAGTCCACTCAGGACTAGGACAGAAGCCAGGAGTCTTGGCTCCCACTCTTTCTGCTCTAATTCCCCCAAGACCCCACTTCCTGCCCAGAGTTGCGAGAACACCTAGGTTCCCAGCTCCATTCTAGTGGCCACCCCCTTCCTGGGGTGTGACCCAGGCATCTGGGCTGACCTTCCTCTTGCGGCACACAAGGTTGGCAGCGGTGATGAGCTGGATAGCATAGCGCAGTGAGGTCTCCAGTCCAATGCGAGTCAGCACTGTGTAGGCATCCTCGTTCATTTCCACGTCCTCCTCTTCACACCTGGGTGGGGGTCAGACACTGTTTGAGGGAACCTTGCAGTGCTGGCTGGTCTGTGGTAGCTCTTGTGGGCACTGTCCCCTCCTCCTGCCTTTCCCCCAAGGTGGGGTAAATTACAGTACCAGGACCCCTGGAGGGAAATGTGACTCGGGGGTAGGGCCACTGTTGGGCTGAAAGGCCATAGGGGCAACCTTAGGTGCTGCGGAGAGGGGCGGAGGGGAAGGGAGGAGAGGACCCTGATGTAAGGGGGTTGGCAGGATGGGCCCTACCATTGAAGGGAATGAACCCTCCTATGGGGGAGCAGAAGGTCTGCGATGCAGGGAAGAACCCTCTGACTGGAGAGCTAAAAGGGGAAGCAAAGTTTGTGATGCAGGGACCAGGAAGGGTAGAGGGGTCTGTGACTGGGGGACCCCGGCCTCACCGGATCTTGAGGATCTGTTTGGTCTCCTTGTCGCTGTAGGGCGAGGTAGAGATGATGAGCAACCTGTCCAGCAGGTCGATGGGGATGCCATGGGGGCTCCGATAGTTGGTGCCACGGATTCTGCAGGGAAGGAGTTGGAGGCATCAGGGCACTGGAGTTTTACCATGCGCATCATGCAGCACCCTGCCCTTGTGCAGGCCTCCAACCAATAACCTAACTGACCTCTATCCTTTGCTCCCACCACATGATGCCCTCCCCAGCCTAGGTTCCACCCCTCTGGTGGTCTAACCAAGGGATGGCCTGCCCATTTGATGACCTAATCTGCCCCTGTCCCACCCACTAACCAAGGGCTTAAGTCCCCCTGTGAGGGTGTAGGGCAAGCTCTCATCTACTCCAGGGACCAGCTGGGACCTGCAAGAGAGAATGTCTTTTCCCAGCTCAAGATAACACTGGAGATCACATCTGTCCAAACATCACTCTACGGGACAGAAACAAGCCAACTGGCTGTGAGGCAAGTGAGGCATGGATGGGCTCCAGGGAAGGTGGCTGAGGTAGACTGAAAGGGGACATACTAGGCTGGAGGGAAGGAGGACACTAGAGGAGTTCCTCAAGGATTAAGCCATGGGCCTGTCTCTGCTAATGGTCCAGGCACAAGAAGCAGGGGTCTGGCTGATAGCACAGGCCTGGGGAGTACTGCCAACACAAAGACTATCAAAATATCCTGTGGGATATTTCCCATCCTGTGGAAAATGACTGTATGGTACCCACACTCGGGGCCACTGGTGGGGGTTGAGGTGGGGAGTGGTGTCTTCCAGGGGTCATGGGATTCTCCCTGGAGGGAAGAGGGGAGCTGGAATTACAAGTAGCAGCCTGTGGTCAGTGTGTAGGGGCTAGAAGTGGGGTCTGTAAGGTCTTCCTAGCAGAGAGATGGAGTGCTTAGGGGGTGCTGGGATACCAGGTTGAGTGTCTGGGACCAGGGGAGATGAACTGGACTGGAAAAGGCATAGTGAAGGGTAGCTAAGGCTGATCTTGTCTTGGGTGGGCCTGGAGGGGATCCTCATGAGAGCAGGGGTTTGAGGCTGAAGCCTCATGCCCACCACCCACTCTGCCATGCTTGACCTGGTAATGCCGCGGTTAGTGGCCATAATGAGCACAGGTGCCATGTCACTCTCCAGCGCCCGGTTGAGGAAGGAGAAACACTCGATGTCTAGCATGTGCACCTCATCGATGAAGAGCACCTGGGTTAGAAGAGCAGGTCAGTAGTGGGGGGAAGAGCGTGGGCCACAAGGTATGATGAAGGGGTCCCACTTCCCCTTCACTCTGATACCTAGGGACACCCACTGGGGCCTCTCTCCAGCCTCTCACAGCTGGGAGCCATGGATCACCCCAGTGCTGCCCTAATGTCTAATGTTCCCCTTTCCCGAAAACTGCACCATGGGGTCACCCTAGGAATCCTGATCCCAACCCTTAACCCACAGTCCTGTGCCCTGCTTGCTGCTCCCCCAAAAGGTGACCCAGCCTCAAGTACTCCCCCTATCACCATAGTGACCCCAGGCTGCCACTCCTAGTCCCAGCTCCCCACTTCCCTCCAAAGAGAACCCCACAAAGCCTGGAAGACCCCACCCCAGTGCCCACCAACTTGCACACTCACCCCTGGGATGACCTCAGCTTTGCCCTCCTCACGCCACTCAGCCACCTTGGCGTTGATTTGTTCCCGCACCTCTGACTTGATCTCACCAGTGTCACCTGGGGTGGGAAAGGGAGGGGCTCATGTATGGAGACCCCTCCCCTAGTACAGAGTCCCATAAGGGACACACAGGGGTTCCACCCGCCCCTGTGGGCAGAGAATGTCTGTGTGGGGTGCAAGGGAGATGTTTATGCTCCAACTACCCCAGGGACAAGGGCAAACCCCCTCTGGGGATAAGTCTGCTGCAGCCCTAGGCCATAGGAGGAAGAAGCCTTGGTGGGGGGCAGGTGGTACCTGAAAAGAGAGCCAGGAATCCCTGGGTGCGGCTATTGATGACATCAATCTCATGCAGTGATACTGTATGAACCACCTCCTTGCGCTTTTGCAGCTCCCCATCTGGGCACTGCACAAACTTGGTCTGGATTTGGGGGGGAGGAGAGGGGAGACAGCTCAGAGCTCACCTACTGCCCCCACTCCCTGCCTTGCAACCCCACTGCCTCTCCCCTGGCACTGCATGTGTGGCAAACAACTCAGATTCATCCCCCATAACCCCTACCTCCCATTGCAGCATCTGGTCTGGTTGGGGATGGGGCAGCAGGAGAGATCTCAGGGCTGGTCTCACCAGCTCTATATCCACACCAAAGTCCTCTGTGTTAAGGGGAAGCTCAGCCTTTCTGGTGTCACCTGGGAGCCCCCTTCCTTATTGCACCCTGCAGCTGATACCCAGAAGTCCCCACTCCACAGCTCTGCCTATGCCCCTCCTTACTCAGTAGCCCCCACATCTCGCTCAAGCCTCAGTACCTAAAAAACACATCTTCTAGGCCCTAGCTCCTGGAATCACAGAGAAGTTGTGCTGGAAGGGATCTTCCAAAGATCATTTAGTCTGACTCCCTGAGATAGGATCCTCCCACCCCACTGGAATAGAACCTGGGGGCCTCATTTCCCCCCACCCCCAATGCTCTGGTACCCAGGGGCACCCACTGCCCCCACTTCCTGCATACCTGGGAACCCATGGCATCATAGTCCCGTGCTCGAGTGAAGGAGCGTCCCAACTTGGTGATCTTGCCCGTGGCTTTGTCAATGGTGATAACGTCCCTGTGGGAGGAGGGAGGGCTCAGGCCTGGCTGCCTCAGAGAAGGGGGCAAGGTCATCCCTGGATGTCTGCTGAAGTGAGGTGGGAGCGCATCCAACCTCCTCAGGGAAACTAGGAGGAAGCCATCCACCAGTGCTCAGGGTCACCACTGCCGTTGGGGGTGTGTGGGAGGGCAGCACAGTGCACTGGCCACATCCGCATCAGCACAGGTAGCACCCTTGTGCTCCAGCCTATATACCACCCTGAGGGGAAGAAGTCCTGCTCACCCTGCCTGGACTTTCTCTTTGGTCAGGGACTCAATCATCTTGGTGCCCAGGTCATAGATGGTCTCCATCTCTGTTGTCTTCAGTGTCAGCTTCCCCACCTTGGCACCCTGCAGATAGACAGATAGATTGCAGTTGCTCATCACACGTGAGAGGTAGGGTCTGGCAAGGGGAGCCTCAGCCAACCCTGTCCCATATATGCCAAGCTGAGGAGATTCACAGTCACGTCCCAATGGGGGAAGCTCAGATCCAGCATAGGACAGCCCCTGCCCAGCCCCAATCCCCACTTACAGTGCCAGTAGCTGGGCGGTCGATCTGGATCTCCACTACTTCCCCCTCAATGATCTCGGTTTCCTCCCTGTAGGGATGAGGGACAGAGAAAAGTCAGGACTGTACCCCAGCTGCTCTTGTTAAATGGGGGTGGGAGGCAGGATAAAGCTGCTCCCTTCCACTGACTGGGAGAGGCGATTGCAATTGCTGTAACTGATCTATCAGACTGTACTCCCTTCCTGGAGCTAGGGATAGAACCCAGGAGTCCTGGCTTCCAGCCCCTGCCCCCCACAGCTCCAACCAACCAGACCCTATTCCCCTTCCAGAGCTAGAGACAGCACCCAGCAGTCCTGGCTTTCAGTCCCCTTGCTATAATCCACTAGTAGTATCATAGTATCATAGGGTCAGAAGGGGCCTAGAGCAGGCCATCTAGTCTGACCCCCCACCAATGGCAGGAACAAGTGCCAGGGTCACAGAACCCCAGGCAAGTACCTATCCAATCTATTCTTGAAGGTGCCCAAGGTAGGAGCAAGAACAACTTCCC
>JAGPOW010000304.1:112886937-112919012 GCA_030014935.1 Caiman crocodilus | reverse complement strand
CTTGTGACCATTGGTCCTAGTTACCCCTGGTGGTGCCTGGGAAAAAAAGAGCCTGCCCTATTTCCTGCTGATCTCCCCTCAGCAGTTTATAGGCTGCCATCAGGTCCCCCCTCAGCCTCTGTTTACTAAGGCTGAACAGG
Source organism: Caiman crocodilus (assembly GCA_030014935.1). Lineage (NCBI taxonomy): Eukaryota > Metazoa > Chordata > Crocodylia > Alligatoridae > Caiman > Caiman crocodilus. Next base: position 112,918,872 of record JAGPOW010000304.1, on the reverse strand, counting down.
TTCAGGTCCCTCAGATGCTCCTCATAAGGCCTATCCTGCTGCCCACGTATCAATCTAGTAGCCCTCCTCTGGACCCTCTCGAGGCCGTCCGTATCCCTCTTGAAGTGCAGCGCCCAGAACTACACACAGTACTCCATCTGCGGCCTGACCAACGCCACATAGAGGGGAAGAATGACCACCTTGAACCGGCTCAAAATGCCTCATTGGATGCACTACACGGTTCAGTTGGCCTTCCCAACCACCGTCTGACATTGGCAGCTCATGTCATCTTGGCGTCAACAAGGACGCCAAGATCCCATTCCACCTCCATGCTAGCAAGAGGGGAGCTTCCCAGTCAGTATGTGTGCTGGGGGTTGCTTCTCCCCAGATGCATCACCCTGCACTTGTCCACATTATATCTCATCCTGTTCTTGTCCGCTCACTCATGCAGTCGGCTCAGATCCCGCTGCAGCCTCTCCCTCTCCTCAAGTGTCCCCACCTCAGCCCACAGTTTGGTGTCATCAACAAACTTGGATAGCTTGTTTTCCACCCCTTTGTCCAAGTCCACGATGAAGATGTTGAACAGCGCAGGCCCAAGGACCAAGGCCTGGGGGACCCCGCTGCTCACATCTCTCCAGGTCGAGTACAACCCATCCACCACCACTCTCTGGGAGCGCCCCATCAGCCAGTTTCTGACCCACTCAGAAGATGAGATGGAACTCAAGCATCCTCCTTGCAGTCCCCTGCACTACCTCACTAGTCCCCACTCCCCAAGAAGGGATGGAACCCAGGTATCCAGGCTCATCCTTACTTGATGCGCACTCCAATGGAGCGCCGGAAGGCCTGAGTCAGTGCCTCTGTCTTGCTCATCTCCAGGGAAAAGATCTCACTGCCAGCGATGGCTGTGAAGGGGGTGTCCAGCCCCAGGGCCTGAGCCATGCCTGGGGCAACAGAACAAGGGCTATGGTTACATCAGAGGCTGTACAACTATGCCATACCTGCTGCATGGGCACCAGAGCTTCAAGATGGTTGGAGCCACAGCCCCCCAGGTAAGAAGGAAACCCCCCAGGTGGGGAGATCTCAGGGTGGGGAAGCCCAGGAGAGACCTGGAGGGGAGGACAGGGCAGGTCCTGGGGAAGGTACAAATGCCAGGGGCAGCAAAGTGAGGAGATGCCTCTCATGGCAGCCAGGATGGGGCAGAAGACGACAGATGATCCCTGATTCCATATGGTACAGGAATATAGGGAAGATCCCTCCCACTCAGGGCATAAATATGGACAGATCCCAAGGCTGCCCCAGGCCCATACCCATGGCGATGGCAGTCTTGCCCGTGCCTGGCTGGCCAGCGATGAGCACAGCCCGGCCTGCAATCTTCCCCTCCTTGATCATTTCCAAGATGACACCGGCAGCACGGCGGGCAGCTAGCTGCCCCACCATGCCCTGTGAGACCTGCGGGGACAGGACACAAGAGGTAGGGATTGGCAAAAACCCTCCCTTGCCTCCCATGCACAGCTGCCCCCACAGACCTCCACTGCTCACACAGCTCCCAGCTCCCACCAAGGCTCCCCATAATCCCCAAGACCTCATCTCTGCCCCCACTCCTGCCATGGCTGCCCTGTACCCCTCTCTCACTCATGCAGTCCCAACAATGCTCATGACCCCAGCCCCTATCTCCATCCCCACAGCTACCCCATGCCCCTGCTCCTTCCACTCTTAAATAGCCCCACATGGACCCCATCGGCTCACGCAGCCCCTACCAATGCTCATCATTGCCTCCCTGTCTCTGCCTTCACTCCTCACAGTCCACACAGTTCCTGCCCCGCCCCCTCCAACTCAAGCCTCCATGAACTCCCAAGCTTACACAGCGTCCACCAGCACCCCCAGTACTGCCTCCACCCCCAGCCCCTTCCCGTCCTGCCTGTGCAGCCCCGCCCCCATGAGGCCCCCCAATACCTGTCTAGGCTCCAAGGCATCGTCCAGGCCCAGCCCCCGGATGTGAGAGTGGGCACCTGGGGGAGGCAATAGGGCAGGTCCATGAAAGCGGGGAGAGGGGGTCCCCTCTATCCCTCCTGCTCCCCCTTCAGGCCTGCTGCCAAGCAACAGTTTCCATGGAGACGGTCTAGCTCGAACCCCCCCCCCCCGGGACTCACCGATGCGCTCGATCCGAGTCACGTCGCGCACCTCGGGCACCTTCGTGGTCTGAGGCGGGGGAGACGGGGTCAGGGGGGTCCTGATCCCGCCCTTCCCCCATGTGCCGGCCCCACGCCGTTCTCCCCCCCTCCCCCAAGAGCCCGGATCTCGGACCTGATTCCCCGCCCCCACCCCCCGCGGGACTAGGTCCGATCCCGGGACCGGCACGCCCCTTCTTCCCGGGGGAGCGCTTACCGTGGTTGCCATGATGCTCACACAAACTGTCCAGCGCGGCCCGGAAGTGACAAACCGGAAGTCAAGGCAGCATGCCGCGGAGGACTGGGGCAGCCGTTCTAGGTGCTGCTCTATGGTTCGCGGTCCTCCGGGCTCCCCCCGCACCTCCCCGGCTGAAAAGAGCTGCCACCCCTCTCCTCTGTCCGCTTCCTTCCTCTTCCGCGGCCCGTCTCAGCTTCCCCCTCCTCTTTTTAGAAGGCGTAACACTTCCCCTTTAAGACTCCCCTCCGCCGAGCCCTTGCTTGGTCCCCGCCCCACGTGCCTACCTCCTGCTAGTCAGCGATCCCTTCACCCAATCGCAGTACGGGGCCCGGCGGAGCGCTCCAATCGGGATCTGGGGGCGGGACGGGGCGGGGTGGTGGAAAACCCCTCAGCGGGAGGGCGGGGCTCAGCCGAGCTGAGAGGGGCTGGGGAGGCGGTGCTCAGTCCGGCCGGCCGCGCGGTGGGGTAGGAGGCGCTACCAAGGTGAGTGGGGGCAGAGTGGGGCATTCCACCCGGCTTCCCCGCGCCCTGGAGATCAGTGCCTCCCAGCCAGGCTGCGATCGCCTCCCGCGGTGTCCCCTCTCCTGTCACCCCCAGCTAGGGGGTCCACTAGCCCTGACACTTAAGAGTCGCCTCGCCCCAGCCCAGGACTCCTCTAGCACGGTCCCCCTGCCTCATCTCTGCCTCCCACCGCATCCTAGGGGTCACTGTTTCCCTAGCCAGGGGTCCTCCACCCCCCCCACTGGCCCCTAATCTGTTTTAAGGGTCACTGCTTCCCTCTACCAGCCCTCCCCACATTGTGTTCTCTTCCTTTTCCCTGCCAGGACTTCCCCCACCCTAGCCAGGGGTCCCCCTACCCTCATCTCTGTCCCCCCTCACCATGGGTCTCCGCCTCTTGCCCCATTTGCCACCATAGCTCAGCTGGCTGTTCTCCATTTGTAAAGGAGGTGAATGCAATCTGTAAAGGGGGAGGTCCCCCACTCAGCACTGTTGGCCTCTACCTTCTGACCCATCTCTTCCCCCTTGCAGCCTGGAGGCACCCAGGTGTCTGCTCCTTGGGGTTGGGGAAGGGGGATCCCAGGCAGGTGGCAGCAAGGTGTCCCTCCCCCACCCGACCCATTGCACTTCCCAGGTCTGTCTGTCTCTCTCCAGCCTGGGCCCAGAGGCCTCCACACACTCCATCCCAAGGCACGGCCCCTCACCAGCACCATGCCTTTGGCTCGCAGCCTCTCCGTCACCTCCCTGACGGGGCTGGAGGACTGGGAAGATGAGGTTGACTTGGAGAACGTGGTCCTCTTCGAAGTGGCCTGGGAGGTGGCCAACAAAGGTCAGCCCAGATGCCTGGGTTAACCCCTTGGGGAGGGGAGGGCTGGTGGGTTAGAGTGGGGTGCTTTTGGGGAGGGGAGGGAGAGGGCTGAGAGCTAGGACTCCTGGGTCCTCTCCCCAGCTCTGCCCTGACTCCTGACTGGTCCATATGGATCTCTCCTTGAGGTGACGGAGACTGTGGGCACCTGACATCTCCACTGTGGGCTCCCCGATGCCCTTGACAAGTGACTTAGAAGAGGAAAATGGGCGTTGGCCTCCTGACCTGTCCCAAAATGCACTGCAAGCCACTAGCACTCTTGAGGTCCAAGAGCACGGCGCTATAGGATACGAGTGCCAGTTGCCCCATGATGCATTGTATCATGCTAGGCCACAGCCTGCTGGGAGTGAGAGCATAGTGCATTATCAGGTCTGTGCACTAGGTCTTCCCACAATGCTCTTCCCACAATGCGCTTCACTTCTCTAAACAAGAGCACAGTGGATTATGGGATACTAGCCGTGGGAATGCCACAGTGCACTGTGTTCAGTTAGACCATTACCCACCCTAGCAAGAGCCTAGTGCCTTATGGGATGTGTTTGTCTCCTTCCCCCAATGCATCATGGTAGAGAGGGGATATAACTAGCTGGATGGAGCCTCCCCAGCCAGAACAGAGCCTATAGCAGGAAAAGTAGCTGGGTGCAGCTTGCCCCACGTCCTAAGTGCCTAGCCTGCTCCCTTGGGCTATAAGAAGCTTTCCCTTCTGCCTCATTATATGAGATCTTCATTGTTAAGCAGCTTCATTAAGCTGGCATCCTGCCCTGGCCCCCTGAGGCAAGAGCTCTTGTGCCTTGCCCTTTCCAGCTTAGAGGCTGTAATGGGCTCCCTTACTGCCTGGGTGTTCTCTCTAGATTTTTAAGGCAAGGAAGCACCAGGATGGTCTTGCCTCTTGCAAATCCCCCTTGCTTCTTACAGCTTCATCTCAGTGGTGGATGAGTTGGCCCTGTATAACCATCCCCCAGCATGCTCCACCCCAGTGGCAGCCACATCTCTGTACTGGGCAAGGGATCATCATATAATCTGACCCCCAGTACACCCCATCCCGGAAGCAGCTGCATCTCAACCTGGCTAAGGGGTTCCTGGATAAATTGGCCCCCTGCAGTGCCCCACCCCAGAGGCAGCTGCTTCTCATCCCTGGAGAAAAACTCACAGCAGTTCCCCTGGGGCTGTATGCTTCCTTCATGAGCTCCTTTCAGTGCTTAAATGTTCTTGGCTTCTGTCCCAAAGTGTTTTTAGTGACTGGGTCTTGTCTTGTCATTAGAGAGGAATAAATGGAAGCTCTCAGCCTCTGCCTGAGCAGGCTCCTGCTCCCTCCCTGGAGCTGGTTTGGGGTAGGGTTTATGCTGCCTGTGTCAATCTCCAACTGTGCATGGTGGGAGGTTGGGTGGTGGGCACTGTTGGCTTGGGTTCTCCCAGCTGGTTGGAGGGAGATGGGGGAGGGAGGGTGGGAAAGGTGGGTCTGGGGGTAGGAGAGCCCTGGGGGTGGGACAGTTGCTCACTAGATGAGGAGTTGATTGACTGTTGGGAGTCCCACAGTGCATTGCATCCACTAGGCCACTGCTTGTAGGGAGAAAGAGTAGGAGTATGTAGAATTTATATACCAGGAGACTCATTAAAGCACTGTGTCCCTCTAGGCTGCTGTCTGCTGGGAACTAAAGTGCCATGCACTGTGGGATATATATGGCAGGAAGCCAACAATGCATTGTGTTCCACTAGGTCATTGATCACTGGGAGCAAGACCGTGGTGCATTATGGGATACATATACTGAGAGATCCACAGTGCATTATGTCCCACAAGACCCCAGCCTTGCTGGGAGCAAAAGTACAGTGCATTGTGGGATACATGTGCCAGAAGGCCCACAGTGTATTGTCTCACTTGGCCACTGCTTTCTGGGAGCAAGAGTGAAATGCATTATGGGAAGCACATGTATGGAATCCCACAATACATGCCAGCTCATTGCACTTTGGGAAATGTATGCCAACAAACCCACAATGCACTGCTTCCTTTTAAACTAGCCTGCTTGGCATGTGCAGTACATTGTGAGATAGCCCCTGGGGAGTCTCACAATGCATTGGGGTAGCCCCAGTGTACTGGGGTCTATGTGAAGTGAGCTGGGAGGGAGGGTGCCCTTTTTCCCCCACCCCTGGGCAGCAGGGGCATAACTAACCTCCCCGTGCTCTGGGGGGCAGTGGGTGGCATCTACACGGTGATCCAGACGAAGGCCAAGATCACGTCAGATGAGTGGGGCGAGAACTACTTCCTCATCGGGCCCTACATGGAGCAGAACGTCCGCACCCAGGTGGAGCTCCTTGACCCGCCCAACCCAGCCATGCGGCGCACCATCGAATCCATGAACTCCAAGGGCTGCAAGGTACCACCCTGAGCCAGGGAGGGGACCCAGGCATCCAGGAGGCCACAGCTGATGAGGTGCAGCTGGGGGCAGTATGGGGAGGGAAGGGCCCCAGGTGCTGGTCCTTTCCTTGCCCTTTCACCCCGCCTGGCAGCCTGTGGGGAGAGGACCCAGTATCCAGGGCCAATACAGAATGAAAGGTAGGCTCCTACGTAGGTGGGGAGAGGACCCAGGTATCTGGGACCTACAAGACATGGTGTTAGAATAGCCTTTTGATTGAGAGTCTATCCTGCGATCTGAGGCAGGAGGGGCTTGGATTACCCTGCTGCCCCTTCTGGTCTGAGAGGTTATTAGGGTTCCCATATTGGGGTTACCTGTTGTAGACCCCAGCAATTTCTCTGCTCTCTCCCCAACCAGGGAGTATAACCCAGGAGTCCCAGACACCCAGCTGTGACCCAGCAGCCCCCACACCCTTCTTAGAGCTGGGATAGGACCCAGATGTGCTGGTTTCTGGCCCCCACTCACATCCCACAGCTAAGCAAGAACCCAGGGGTCTTGGCTCCTGGCCCCTTTTTTGCTCTGACACACCAGCCCCCACTTCCTTCCCAGAGCTAGGGTGAGAGAACTCAGGCATCCTGGCTTAGGCTAACCAAAATTAAATATGGGCTGGGGGTGCTGCCCAGTGCCATACCAACGAGGTTTGGTGCCCAGGGCAAAGCCTATAGCAGCAGCCTGCCCTCACCCCACACACAGATCTGGGGGCACCTGCCCCCACCACGTCTGCCCAGGAATGTGTGCAGTGATGGGAGCTGTCCTCCCCATGTCCCCACGCCCCCCAAATGAGCTGTTTGTGGCTCTATCCTACGTCCCACCCCAGCTGGGCAGCAACTGTTCACAACCCTTTGCTTCAGTGCCTAGGGCAGTCACCTCACTCACCCCCTCTTGCTATGACACGGGTGCTGCAACTTCCTTCAGTGTTGGGGTCTGTCCACTTCCCCTCCACTGCAGTAGCCAACTCCAGGGCCCACAGGCCCAAGCCCTTGCCCTGCCTCACTGCCACCCCAGCCAGGCTGCACGAGGAGGGCTATTTTTAGCCCTGGGGGCTCAGGTTTCTCCCCCCACCCCTCCCAAGAAAGGTCACAGGCCCCCTCCCCCCTGCCTTCTTTCACCTGATGTTTTTCTCTGTCACCCAAAATAGCTGACCTGAAATATCCCTGGGGATAGGGGGAAGGGACAGATATGGCATGGGGGGAAGGGGCAGCTGGGGTCTAGTTGGGGTGGGAGGGGCAAGAGGGAACTGGGCTGGGCTTGAATCTTAGTGATGGGGGTCAGGTCTCAGGAATTATGGGGGTGGGAGATGGGCTCCAGCACCAGGGGGGTGGAGGGGGAAGGCTGGGAGGGGCATTTGGGGGCAGCCCCAGGGCGTGGGGGGGCGGGGTCCTACATGGAGGCAAGATGGGACATTTTGGTGAGGGGGGCTCTGCATGCTGGTTGGGGAGAAGGTGACCGTCCTCACAGGGGAGGGGGTGTCTCCCCCTCATCATCTGTGCACCCCAGTTGGCTCCCCCTCATATCTGCCTCTCCATTTCCCCAAAAGGGGGATTCCTGTGGAGAGGCACTAGAGCCCCTCCCAGGAGTGTGAGGGCCAAAGCCCCTCCTGTCAGGAGTTATTTCCAGCATGCTTTACTCTTGGGCCAAGTAGGGGAGCAGCAGTTGTTAGGGGAGATGAGGGAAGAGGGCTCATGAGCAGGTCCCTGCTGGGAGGTCGGTATATGTAGTGGGGGGACACCCCTAGGGCTTCCTTCATGACTTAGGGGGGCTGTGGTGTGGAAAGGGGCCTTGGTACACTCTGAAGGTTCAAGTTCCTGATGGAGGGGTTCCAGTATAGGGGAGGGGGTGCCCCAGTTTGTATGTGGATCATAGATGCTTGGGTCAGAAGGGACCTCAACAGATCATCGAATCCAACCCCCTGCCCTGGGCAGAAAAGAGTGCTAGGGTCAGGTGACCCCAGCCAGATGCCTATCCAGCCTTCTCTTAAAGATCCCCAAAGTAGGGGAGAGTAGCACCTCCTTTGGAAGCCCATTCCAAATAATGGCCACCCTTACCATGAAGTTTTTCCTGATGTCTAGCCTAAATCTGCTCTCTGTTAACAGTGTGTGACCATTGTTCCTTGTTACCCCAAGAGGCACCCTAGTGAGCAGAGCATCTCTGGTTCCTTGCTGCACCCCGCTAATGAATTTGTAGGCAGCCACAAGATCACCTCTCAGTCTTCTCTTGTGGTGGCTGAAGGGATCCAGGTCCCTTAGTCTCTCCTCATACCATATGAGTGGCTCTTCTGTGGACTCTCTCGAGGTTCTCCACATCCTTCTTAAAGTATGGCACCCAAAACTGGACGTGGTACTCCAATAGAGGTCTGACCAGTGCTGCATAGGGGGGAAGTTATCACCTCTTTGGTTCTATTTGTCATGCATCTGCTAATGCATGATAAAGTGCAGTTAGCTTTGCTGGCGATTTCATCGCACTGATGACTCGTGTTCACCTTGGAGTCTACTATGACTCCAAGATCCCTTTCTGCTTCTGTCATTTCCTAGCCAGTAGGTGCGCTGGATATTTTTACGCCCTAAGTGCAGCACCCTGCATTTGTCCTTGTTGAACTGCATCTTATTGTGTTCTGCCCACTTTTCCAAACTTCCAGGTCTGCCTGCAGTCATTCCCTAACCTATGGTGTGTTCACTTCGCACCACAAATTAGTATCATCTGCAAACGTGGACAGAATACACTTCAGAGCCAAATCCGAGTCACTAATGAAGACATTGAAGAGCACAGGTCCAAGGACCAAGCCCTGCAGGACGCCACTGCCCACATCCTTCCAGGTCAATACCGACCTGTCTACCACCACTCTCTCCGTGCGATCCCCAAAGCAATTTGCCACCTACTGGACTGTGTAATCATCTAGGTCACAGTCACAGACTCTTAATTTATTTATGAGAATGGGATGAGATATTGTATTGAAGGCCTTCCTAAAATCCAAGTAAATGACATCCACCTCTACTTCTGTGTCTAAGCATTTTGTCACCTGGTCATAAAAAGAAACCAGATTAGTTGGGCACAATCTACCTGCTACGAATCCATGCTGGTTGTCCTGCTGCATTATTTTTCCCGTTGGACTCACAGAAATATGATCCTTAATTTTTTCAAAGACTTCTCCAACGATAGAGGTGAGACTAACTGGCCTATAATTACTTGAATCGTCCTTCCTCCCCTTCTTGAAAATAGGGACCACATTGGCCCTTTTCCAGTCCTCCAAGACCTGACCCAAACACCACAATTGTTCAAACAGTCCTGCCAGTGGTTCTGCTAGGACACTGGCCAGTTCCTTCAACACCCTCGGATGCAGCTCATCTAAGCCTGCTGACTTAAACCCATCCAATCTATCCAACTGACTCTGCATTAAGTCAGCATCAACAGTTAGTGGGCTGTTGTCCCTCTGATGCCCATCTAAGAAGCCATTAGAAGACTTGTCATGACCCTTGTTCAGGAACACTGAGGAAAAAAACTCATTGAAGAGCTTAGCCTTGTCCCCTCCCTCTGTCACTAATTGCTCCTGCTTGTTCAGTAGGGGTTCTATGCTGCCCTGTGCCTTCCTTTTACTCCCTACATACCTAAAAAGAGACTTTTTGTTTTCTTTAATTTCTGTTGCCAGCCTAAGCCCCATAGTTGTGTCGGCCTTTCTATCTGCCTCCCTGCGAGTGTGGGCCAAGTAGGTATACTCCTCCTTGGTAGCTTTCTCCTGCTTCCACTGCCTGTATGCCTCTTTTGTCCCCTTGAGCTTCCCTGGATTTTTCTGTTTAGCCATGGAGGTTTTTTGGCCCCTTTCCCTCGCAATGGAATCATCTCTCATTGCGCCCGAAGGATCTCTTCCTTTAGGAACGATCACCCTTCCTGGACTCCCATCTCTCCAATACTCCTATCTTGCAGTGCATCATTGACTAAACTCCTGAGCACACTGAAGTTAGCCTTCCTAAAGTCAAGCACTTCCCCGCTACTAGTTGTCTTACCCACTCTGCACTGTATGGTGAAGTCTGTTGAATGATGGACTGTCCCCAAGATGACCACAAGTCTGTAGCTCCCCTACCAGGTCATCCCCTGTAGCCAACACCAAGTCTAGTAGGGCATTCCCCCTAGTGGGACTGTGTACCTCCTGCATTAGGTGAAGATCCTGTACACAAGTTAAGCACCTACATGAACGGTTGGATTTGGCGGACTGCTCCTCCCGCAGATGTCAGGGTAGTTTAGGTCCCCCGTGACAACCACGTCTCTAGACTGTACGTCGCTTCAAGAATTCCAAGTCTAGCTCTTCCTCTTGAAGTGGTGGTCTGTAGCAGACCCCCACCACCAAGTCCTTTTCCCCCCCAACCTCCATGTATCCTAACCCACAATGCCTCAACTTTCTTCTCCTCTGATCCCATTTTGATTAGGGTATATGTATAATGCTCCATAACATTGAGAGCAACCTCCCTACACCCCCCGTTTTCTCCCTACTCCCTGGGGTGTGAGCTGGGGGTGGCAGTTCCCTGTGGAGGATGGGGCCTTGTTTGTGGGTTCCCTGTTCAGGGGTGCTCTGCCTGCCCTGTCCCAGGTGTACTTTGGGCGCTGGCTCATTGAGGGGGGCCCCTACGTGGTGCTTCTGGACATCACAGCTACAGCCTGGAGCCTGGACCGCTGGAAGACAGAACTATGGGATAGCTGCACCATCGGTGTGCCCTGGTACGACCGTGAGGCCAACGACGCTGTCCTCTTCGGCTTCCTCACCGCCTGGTTCCTGGGGGAGGTACGGGGGGGAGTGGGAGCACATGAACTGTGGGGAGTGAGGATGCCCCACAGGGCAGAGAAGTGGGGAGCTGGGGAGGGGGGAGCAGGGACCCTATAGGATGAGTGACCCACAGGATGAGGGGCTATGGATGTAGCTCCTCAGCCAGGGGACCCTTCAGGAAGGGGGTGAGGAATCTGAAGAGATGGGGCCACTCTGCAGAGGGGGCACCCCACACAGTGAAGGGGGGAGGAGCCCTCATCAGGGTCAGATGCCGTGACCCATGCCAAGGGGGAAGTTGCATTGTGGCAGAGGCCAGTTGTGTACCTCAAGGGGAGGGTCTTTTTGTTCCCTGCCCCATGTGGGCATTCTGCTGGGCAGGGCTTTCTTATTGCCTGGGGCTGTGACTGCCAGAGGAGGGGAGCAGTAAGAAAAGGAACTTCATTGTAGGTGGAGGCTCAGTTCTGCCTGAGAAGTTGGGAAAGTGGGGCTGAGCCACGATTTTGAAAACAGGAGTACATATACTGTAGGGCATCCTCAGATATAACACAACACATCTTTTGCTCCAGTTAAAAAGAACCAAGAAGCTATACTAGTACACTAGGGGGACATAGGACTGTGGTATTGTGTTTAAGATAGAAGCCAAAAAAAATGTAAACCTCAATAGACTAAATAGAGCATTCATTACCTATATCATATATAATGTATTAAAAAAACACAAGCTAGACCAAAAATTCAAAAGATGCCATTTCATTAGTCCTGTAGCTACTAGAATTGAATGTACATGTCTTTCGGATGCACAAAAAAAGTCTAGCCTTCTTGAGTGTCTTGAACAGACCCCCAAGACTTCACCTATTTCTGCCACCTGTGCTAACCTTCAGTTGGGTTAACGCTACTGCAGCTGACTGACTGTTTCTAGCTAGAGTTAAAAAACAGTCTGCTGGACTGTGATGTAGGAGCTATGTTACCAGGTGTGGACAGCAGAATTGCAGAAGAAAGCCTAGCTTGATTAAGAGAACCATGAAAGACCATTAAAAAGGAGAGAGGGTTGTTAACACCTGTGGAAGAGATCAGGTAGATTATAACAAGCCATGAAGTCAGTTGACTTCCTCAGCACTATTTGACTAGAAAGGCTGCCGCTACTGCCAGTCAGTTGGTTTTAAACTTTGTCTGGACCAGTAATCAAAGAGGGGGTGCCATTCTCCTTTGCGCCCTGCCCCCTGCAGATATCAGGTCTCTGTGCTGTCAGAGGTGTGGGGAGCAGCCTTAAAAAGTAGACAGGAATGTAACATAGGCTGGGGTCTGGCGTGGAAGTGGGTGGGTAACAGGCAGAAGTCAGGAGGTTGGAAGTGTCCCCCCTTTCCTGCCCTTCCCCTTAACTTCAGTTTTCTAGGAAGGATCTTTGGAAGATTGCCCCACTGTCCTGAGTTTACCACTAAGCCCTTGGACAGTAGACCTACCTGCTGGTCTCTTGGGCTGCCAGAAATGGAACCCAGGCATCAGGCTGTCAGACACACTCGCCCACTAGACTGCGCTCCCTTCCCCCAGAACAGGGAAACAACCTCAGCATCCTGGTTTCCAGGTCCTTTTGCTCTACCCTACTAGGTCCCACTCCCCACCCAAAGCAGGAATGAAACCCAGATGTCCTGACTGCTCTCTTCCCTTCCCCCCTTCCCCCCACCCTGCAGTTCACAGCTCAGTGTGAGGAGAAGCCATTTATCATCGGGCACTTCCACGAGTGGCTGTCTGGAGTCGGGCTTTTCCTGTGCCGCATCCGCAAGCTGCCTGTGGCCACCATCTTCACCACCCACGCCACCCTGCTGGGCCGCTACCTCTGTGCTGGCAGCGTGGACTTTTACAACAACCTGCAGGCTGTGAGCACCAGGGTTGGGGAGGGGCTGGGGGTGCTTGGCAGGAGCTTCAAGGATGATGGGAAGGGGCTAGGGGAGTCTGGGCACAAGGGGTCCCAGAGGCTGATGGGTAAGGACTAGGATAGTGGTTCCCAACCCCAGATCATGGCCCAAATGAGTGTTGCGGGGGCAATGCTGGCGGCCCCGCACAGAAAAGACGAGCCATGCTGCGTGCTGGGAACTCCCCTGACCCATGCCACCGCTGCTGAACTTTGCTCCACGCAGCGGGGTATGGAAAAAAAGGGTTGGGAATCACTGAACTAAGGCATCACTAGCAGCAGATGGGCAAGAGTCCAGAGCACTTGCAGGGAGGGTTGTGGCTTTTCAGGTAGCTAAATCATGTACTGTCTAGCCTTGCTCTGGCTGGAATGGTAGTTTGGAACCCAGGCATCCTGGCTGCCAGGCCCCCCTGCCCATAACTCACCAAACCCCATTGTCCTCCTACAGCTGGGATAGAACCCAGATATCCTGGCTCTCAGACCCTGCCCTGCTCTAACTCACCACTTCCCTCCCAGAGTTGGGCTAGAACCCAGGCATCCTGACATCTCTTTTGGATCCTAATAACCTACCTGCTTGGTTCTTTTTTTCCCTGCCCTCTCCACTCAGTTTAATGTGGACAAAGAGGCTGGCGACCGGCAGATTTACCACCGTTATTGTATGGAGCGTGCTGCCATCCACTGTACCCATGTCTTCACCACCGTGTCCCAGATCACAGCTGTGGAAGCTGAGCACCTGCTCAAGAGGAAACCAGGTTTGTGGAGCACTGGGACTGGGGAGAGTCTGTTTGCTGGAACCACTTCCCCCGTGCTAGGATGCAGCAACTTCTGGAGTAAAGCACGTTAAGGGGTTGTTTATACAGTGGCCCCTCAGGCAGAATTGAGATGCAAACACTTCTGGGGTGAGACCAAGGGTTACTAAGCAGCCTCATAGAATCATAGAAAGTTAGGGTTGGAAGGGACCTCAGGATTTCATCTAGTCCAACCCCCTGCTCAAGGCAGAACCATCCCCAACTAGATCATCCCAGCCATAGCTTTGTCTACTCGAGTTTTGAAAACCTCCAAGGATGGAACATCCACCACCTCTCTGGGTAACCTGTTCCAGTGTTTTACTACTCTCCTAGTGAGAAAATTCTTCCTAATATCGAATCTGAACTTCCTTTCCTGCAACTTGAGACAGTTGCTCCTTGTTCTGTTATCTGCCACTGCTGAGAACAGTCCAGCTCCATCCTCTTTTGAACCCCCCTTCAGGTAGTTGAGGGCTGCTATTAATTCCCCTCAGTTTTCTCTTTTCTAGACTAAATAAGACTAGTTCCCTCAGTTTTTCCTCATAAGTCATGTCCCCTAGCCCCCTCACCATTTTTGTTGCCCTCCACTAAACGCTCTCCAATTTGTCCACATCCTTTCTGTAGTGGGGGGCCCAAAACTGAACACAGTGCTCTGAGATGTGCCCTCACCAGTGCTGAATAAAGATGAATAATCACTTCCCTTGACCTACTGGCGAAATACCCACCAATGCAGCCCAGCATGCCATTAGCTTTCTTACTAACAAGGTCACACTGCTGTCTCATATTCAACTTACTGTCCATTGTAACCATAGAGTGCATCCTCAGCAAGTCTGCACGTGACACCAAGCTGAGGGAGTAGTAGATATGATGGAGGGTAGGACTACAGTGACTTAGAGAAACTGGGGGATTGGGCCGTAAGAAATCTCATGAGGTTTCACAAGGACAAGTGTGAAGTCCTGCTCTTGGGACGGAACAGTCCCATGCACCAGTACAGGCTGGGGCTGACTGACTGGACAGCAGCTCTGCAGAAAAGGATGCTCTGGTAAACAGAGCATCTCCAGTTCCTTGCCTGCACCCCTCTAATGAATTTGTAGGCAACCACAAGATCACCTCTCAGCCTTCTCTTGTGGAGGTTGAAGTGATCCAGGTCCCTTAGTCTCTTCTCATAGGGCTTGGTCTGAATACCCTTAACCATACAAGTGGCTCTCCTCTGGACCTTCTCAAAGTTATCCACATCCTTCTTAAAGTATGGTGCCCAGAACTGGACCCAGTACTCCAACAGCAGTCTGACCAATGCTGCGTAGAGGGGGAAGTATCACCTCCTTGGTCCTATTTGATGCATGATAAAGTACGGTTAGCTTTGCTGATGATTTCATCACACTGACAACTCATGTTCATCTTGGAGCCCACTATGACTCCAAGATCCCTTTTTGCTTCAGTCCAGGTGTGCTGGATATTTTTACACCCTAGGTGTAGCACTCCTCATTTGTCCTTGTTGAACTGCATTCTATTGTGTTCTGCCCACTTTTCCAAACTTCCAGGTCTGCCTGCAATCGTTCCCTAACCTATGGTGTGTTCACTTCACACCACAATTTAGTATCATCCACAAACTTGGATGCCCACATCCAAGTCACTGATGAAGACATTGAAGAGCACAGGTCCAAGAACCAAGCCCTGCAGGACCAGTGTACTTATCCTTCCAGGTTAATCTGTCCAACACCACCTTCTGGGTGTGACCCCGCCCAAGTCAATTTGCCACCCACCAGACTGTAATCGTCTAAGTCACAGCATCTTTATTTATTTATGAGAATGGGATGAGATATGATATCAAAGGCCTTCCTAAAATCTAAGAAAATGACATCCACCTCTACTCCTGTGTCTAAGCATGATTATAAAAAAGAAACCAGATTAGTCAGGCATGATCTGCCTGCTGCAAATCCATGCTGGTTGCCCTGCTGCAGCATTTTTCCCACTGGACTCACACAAATATGATCTTTAATAATTTTTTTTCAAAGACTTTTCTAAGGATAGAGGTGAGACTAACTGCCCTATAATTACTTAGATCCTCCTTCTTCCCCTTCTTGAAAATTAAGAAAAACTACTGCTAGTTGTTTGAAGAAAGCCTCATCCACTACTTCTTCCTGGTCTGGTGGTCTATAGCAGACACCTATCACAACATTACCCTTGTTGCTCTCTCCTCTGACCTTAACCCAGAGACTTCAGATAGGCCTGTCTCCAGTTTCATACTGGAGCTCTGAGCAATCATATGACTATTTTACATAAAGTGCAACTCCTCCTCCTTTTCTCCCCTACCTGTCCTTCCTGAACAGTTTATACCCATCTATGACCATGCTGCAGTCATGTGAGCTATCCCACTGAGTCTCTGTTATTCCAATGATGTCATAGTACTGTGGCTGTGCAAGGACTTTCAATTCTTCCTCCTTGTTTCCCAGGCTCCATGCATTCCTGTACAGGCACCTGAGGTAACTAGTTGATCACCCTGATTTCTCAGGACATATGAGAGCACCTTCCCTATTGCCCCCTCCTGCTCGCTCTTCCTCCAGGTCTCCTGCTTCCCCACTTACCTCAGGGCTTTGGTCTTCATCCCCTAGCAAACCTAGTTTAAAGAGATGATCTACCTGGGTACATAGTTTCATAGTTGGTAGGGTTGGAAGGGACCTGAGCAGATCATCAAGTCTGACAGGAAAGAGTACTGGGGTCAAATAACCCTGGCCAGATGTTCATCCAACCTCCTTTTAAAGACCCCCAGGGTAGAAGCCAGCACTGCTTGTCTTGGAAGTTGGTTCCAGCTCCTAGCTGCCCTGACAGTGAAGTAGTGCCTCCTGATATCCCATCTGAATCTACCTTCTGCTAGCTTGTGACCGTTATTTCTCGTCACTCCTGGCAGTGCTCGGGGGAACAGAGACTTCCCCAGTGCCTGCTGGTCCCCCCTGACTAGTTTGTAAACAGCCACTAGATCCCCCCTCAGCCTTCTTTTGTGGAGGCTGAACAGGTTCAGGTCCCTTAGCCTTTCCTTGTAGGGCCTGCCCTGCTGATCCCTGATCATGTGGGTGGCCCTCCTCTGGACCCTCTCTGTGCTGTCCACATCCCTCCTGAAATGCGGCTTCCAGAACTGGATGCAGTACTCCAACTGTGGCCTAACCAGTGTCGCATAGAGGTGGAGGATCACTTCCTTGGACCTGCTTGAGATGCATCTGTGGATGCATGACAAGGTATGGTTGGCTTTCCTGACCGCATCCCCACAGTGTTGGCCCATGTTCATATTGGCCTCAAGAATGAACAGGCATGAACATGGAATACATATGAATAATGAATAGGAACAATAATGAACAGGAACGTGACATGGAACAGGAAGGGAAAGGATGGGCAGGTCCTATCCATGCAAAGTGATCCTGACCTTCCCCTCGCTTCTGCCTTGTCCTCTCCCCCCACTTCTCCAGACCTGGTGACCCCCAATGGCTTAAACGTGAAGAAATTCTCAGCCATGCATGAGTTCCAGAACTTGCACGCCCAGAGCAAAGCCCGCATCCAGGAGTTTGTTCGGGGGCATTTCTATGGGTGAGTCACAGATTCCCATTCCCATCCCCCACCCCCTCGGAACCCACTCTCAAACAGTGGAAGCCAGCTGTCCTAGTTCCCAGCCCCCCACTACTCCAACCCCCAGCCCAACTCCCTTTAGAGCTGGGAGAGAACCCAGGTGTCCTGGCTCATACCCACCAGGGCCCACCCCACTTCTTTTGTGCTAGAGTGCCCCTCTGGCACCCCTGTGGGCTGGTAATGGAAAGACAGCAGCTCTCTTAACCCAGGGTGGAGTACCTAGAGAAATCATAGGGTGCAGACCAAGTCCCATGCCCAGTCACCTGCCACTGGGATCACTGGGAAATGTGGCAAGAAAGAGGCAGCTGCTTCTGGGTGAGGCAGTTACTATATAGAGAAACCTTGCTCAGCGCTGATGCAGCCACATCTGGGGTGGAGCATGCTGGCCAGCTGTCTATAATAAGTTCCTCATGCCCCCTTCCCCACCCCTTGTAGACACTTGGACTTCAACCTTGATAAAACCCTCTTCTTCTTCATTGCCGGGCGCTATGAGTTCTCCAACAAGGGGGCCGACATCTTCCTGGAGGCCTTGGCCCGCCTCAACTACCTGCTGCGGGTGAGTCTGGGGTAGGGACAGGGTGTCCCCTTAAGTCAGGCTGGTTTAGGGGGAGGGGATCCCTTGTGTTGCCAGAGGTCTATGTTCTGGGGGGTCTTGCTGGGGTGTTTGGACTGGAAGTAGGGGACTCTTCCCTGGCATTGCTTTGGGGTCTGCTAAAGGTGGTGTAGGGTGTCAGGTCCTTTGGGGAAGAATGGGAGGGGCTCAGCTGTTAGGAGCTCCCCCCTTTCTCTTGCTGGGGGGGTGCCCCCCACTGCACTGTTGTAGAAGCTGTGTCCCTCCTGACCACTGCTCTGGTGCTCTGCACAGGTGAATGGCAGCGAGAGCACGGTGGTGGCCTTCTTTATCATGCCAGCGCGGACCAACAATTTCAATGTGGAGACTCTCAAGGGGCAGGCTGTGCGCAAGCAGCTCTGGTAAGCATTCCACTATCTTCACCCAGCACAGCCCAGCCCATACCTTCCCAGGACTCAGGTGTTCGGACTCCCATCCTTCCCTTGGCTTTAAATCCCTAGACCCCACAACCTTATTTCATAGATTTCATAGACATTAAGGCTGGAAAGGACCTCGCAAGATTGGGTCCAGCCCCCTGCCCAAGGGGCAGGAAGTCAGCTGGGGTTGAATGATCCCAGCGAGGTAGGCGTCCAAGTGTTTCTTGAAAGTGTCCAGAGTAAGTGCTTGCGCCACCTTTGGAGGGAGTCTATTCCAGGCCCTGGGGACTCAGTAAAGAAGTTTTTCCTTATATCCAGCCTAAAACAGTCTTCCAGGAGTTTGTGACCATTGGACCTTGTCTTTCCTTGGGGTGCCCTGGTGAACAGATGTTCTCCCAGTTCCTGATGCACACCCCTTATGTACTGATAGGCTGCCACCAGGTCGCCCAGAGCCAGGGGTGGAACCCAGGTGTCCAGGTTCCCACACTTCCCCAGTTCTAATTTCCTGGACTTCACAACCTTCCCACATCCAGGGGTGGAATCCAGGCACCTGGGCACCCATCCTCCTATGACTTTGATTCATTAGACTTCAAAACTCTCCTACAGCCAGGGGTTGAATGCAGGCTTTTCTTGCCCTTTCCCAGTTTAGTGGTTTGCTGGACTTTGTGCCATTTCCAAAGTCAAAGGAAAAACTCAGAGGTCTAGACTCCCACCCTTCCCAGGTGCAGTGGGGTACAGCCCATTCCCCTGATGGAGGTGGGATGGATCCCAGACACTTCCCCGCAGTGACCACCTTCTCTCTCTTCTTTCTTCTTTCTGCTTCTCCTTCTCTTTCTGCAGGGACACAGCAAATGCTGTGAAGGAGAAATTTGGGAAGAAGCTCTATGAGTCTCTCTTAGTGTAAGTGCTCCCCCAGTTTAGAGCAGTGGAGTGCAGAGGGGGACAGTGCCAGCCTGTTGCTGTCCTCTCTAGCAGGGAAGGGGCTTAATGGGGGATCTGATGAAGAGGCAGGGATTGTGGGGGAGAGGGGAAGGGTTTGGGGGCTCAGGTTGGACAGGGCAGGCACTGTAGGGTCCCTAGGGGGGAGGGGAGGGGATCCAGACTGAGGCTCTGTCCTGGGCCCCACACTGCCTCCTTTCCAAGCCTCCCTTCCCCCCCCAAAAAAAAAAAAAAAAAAAATCCCTCCTGCCCACAGAGGGAACCTCCCAGACATGAACAAGATGCTGGACAAGGAGGATTTCACTATGATGAAAAGGGCCATTTTTGCCACACAGGTACCCAGATGCCTGGGTTCTTTCTCAGTCCCAGAAGGGGAGGTAGGGGCTGGTTGTCAGAGCATGGGGTAGTGGGAGTTAGGATGTCTGGAGTCTGTCCCTGGTCTGAGAGGGGTGGGAGCTGGTGGGTTGGAGCAGGGGATGCAGGGAGCCAGGGCTCCTGGGTTTTATTCTAGCTCTGGGGTGGGGGTGAGGTCTGGTGGGCTGGAGCAGGGGGCGGGGGGTGCTGGGAGCCAAGTTGCCTGTGTTCATCTTATTTCTGGAAGCAAAGTGGGAACTATTGGTTAGAGCAGGTTCAGGGCTGGGAACCAGGACACCTGGCTTCTACTCCCAGGTCACTCCCCTCAGGGGAGTGAGGACTGGTGGGTTGGAGCCAGGATGCCTGGGTTCAGTCCTTTCAAGGTGGACCTCTTGAGGGCTGACCCCTGTCTGTCCATCCTCTCCTTGCAGCGTCACTCTTTCCCCCCCATATGCACTCACAATATGCTGGATGACTCCACGGACCCCATTCTGAACACGATCCGGCGCATTGGGCTCTTCAACAGCAGTGCTGACCGTGTCAAGGTGAGCAAGCAGGAGAGGGGAGAGGCCTCAGGGGGTGAGGGAAGCCTGTTGTGGGGGAGAGGGTTCTGTGGTATTTTGAGGTAACCCCCCACCCCTCTGTGCCCCAGGTCATCTTCCACCCTGAGTTCCTCTCCTCCACCAGTCCTCTGCTACCTGTGGACTATGAAGAGTTTGTCCGTGGGTGTCACTTAGGTGTCTTCCCCTCCTACTATGAGCCCTGGGGATACACACCAGGTAGGGGTTCCCTGGATTCCTTGTATGGGGAATATGGGAGGATCAGGTAGGGTAGAGCAGGGGAGGCTGGTAGCCAAGACTCCTGGGTTCTATCCCAGCTGTGGGAGAGGAGTGGGGTCTGGTGGGTTAGAACAGGGAGAGCTGAGAGTCTGGGCACCTGGATTCTCTCCCAGTTCTTGGAGGGGAGTGGATTCTGGAGTGGTTGGGGGAGGGGGCTGTGAAGCAGGACACCTGGGTTCCATCCCAGCTCTAGGAGGCAGTGGGAGCTGGTGAGTTGGGAGCAAGGGGGGCCTGGGCACCTGCGTTCTTTCCCAGCTCTAGGAGGTAGTGTGGGCTGGGAACGCCAGACTCCCGAGTTTCCATTCCCCTGTTCACTGCTTCTTTGATTCAGTCCAGAAGGGCCTGCATTTCCATGGCAGGTGAGGGGTCCTTGCATGTCCAGCCCCTGTCCCACAGCAGGCATGTTTCCATGGGCCACACATTAGTGGGCTGAGCTGTGGCATGGTAGGAGGGGAGTTTGGAGACCAGATATGCCCTCCCCCCACCAGAGTCTCAGGACCTCTGCAGCAGCTCAGAGCAGGTGACTATTGGAGCAGGCTGGAGAATGGAGTGAGGAACCACAGCCTGCCTAGTTACAGCAGAAGAGGAAAAGATGAAAAGATCTGGGATTAATTTTGTGGAGGGGGGAAGGATGAGACAGAGTAGGGGGGTCCTAATGTGTATCACAGCTCAGTACCACTGTACCACAGCTCAGCCCACTGGTGTTCCCAGTGTGCAGAGCAGAGTGCAGGTGCCTGTGTTTCCCCATGCTTCTTGACTTTGCTGGTGGCTATGTGAGGCCAGGAAGGAATTATACCTCCTCCTGTTGCTATAGGTGTCAGGGTGTTTTTAAGCCTCTCTGAGGCATTGGGTATTGACTGCAGCTTAGGCTGGGGATTGAGACTGGGCTGTGCCAATTCTCCTCTGGGACTTCAAGCCAGAGGCTCTGAGCTAGAGCCCCCCTGCTTGGAGTCAGACTGATGCTACCTTTGAAGTCAGGAAGTCATTTTACACCACGTTCAGATCAGTATGGACTTGGGCGAGGGGGGTAGCCTTCCTCTGTAGCAGGTGTAGGGCCCTCCTTTTTGGGTCTCTCCAGTGTGTGTAACAGCCTGGCAGTGAATAGGCATTGCCAGCCCTCATCCCCCTTCATCCTGGGGCAGGTTCAAGGGCTCTTGGCATCTTTGGGCAGCGGCCTTGTAGCTGTGCGACAGGGGTGTGAGGTAGTATAGTATTAGGAATAAATTGGACCAGGATTTGGATGGGGCTTATCTTGCCTCAAGCACGGGAGTTGAGCTAGACGTAACCCCTGGAAGGCCCTGCTTGCCCCATGGCTCTAGGATTCACCTGCCCCCTTTTCTCCTCCCCACAGCTGAGTGTACTGTCATGGGGATCCCCAGCATCTCCACCAACCTCTCAGGATTTGGCTGCTTCATGGAAGAGCACATTGCAGACCCCTCTGCATATGGTGAGAATGGGTGGGGGTTGGGGGGGCCCAGACACCTGGGTCCTTTCCCAACTCTAGGAAGGGAGCAGGCTCTGGTGGGTTAGAATCAGGAAGGGGCAGGAAGCCAGGACACCTGGGTTCTATCCTGGCTCTGGGAGGAGGGTGGGGTCTGTTCGGTCAGAACAGGGGGTAGCTGGGAACCAGGACACTTGGGTCTGTCTGGATGGTGGGGACTGGGGTGCCTCTGAATTCTCTCCTTGGCCTGGACACTGGGGAGGCTGGAAGACAGGGTGCCTGGGGTCCTTTCCCAGGCTGGTCAGGAAAAGGCTGGGCTGGTGAGAGACCTGACAGTTGATTCATGCTTTAGTTCTTCACCTGATAGGTGCAGCTGCCTGGGCTGGGCTGAGTGCCTGGCTGGGCTCTGGTGGGGAAGGGGGGGCAAGCAGACACTTGGTTCCCCAGGCTAGGCTGTGACACTGCACCTCCCACAGGGATCTATATCCTGGACCGGCGGTTCCGCTCACTGGATGACTCGTGCACCCAGCTGACCTCCTTCCTGTACAGCTTCTGCCAGCAGAGCCGACGCCAGCGCATCATCCAACGTAACCGCACCGAGCGCCTCTCCGACCTGCTTGACTGGAAGTACCTGGGCCGGGTCTGTACCAAGAGGGCAGGGTGGGCTAGGGTTTGGGGGTGGTGAAGGAGATGACTAGTGGGAGGAGCTGGGTCAGGTGAGTTCTGGAGGGGATGAATCTAAACCGGGGGGGGCAGTGGGGTGAGAAGTTGAAGTACTGGGAGGCAGCAGGCTGGGAGCTGGGCAAGGGAGAGGCCAAGCTGGGGGATTTAATTAGGACAGGTTATGGGGGTAGGGCTGGAGTGAGGGATCTGTTGCTCCCTCCAGATTAACCTCCCCCTCACCCCCCAATTTGCATGAGACCTCAACACCCCAGCCTTGTCCACACTGTTCCAGGAATGACTCCAATACTTACCTGACTCCCATCTCCTCTCTCCAGGGTGTTTGGACCAGCCTCCTTCTCCACTGGGAAATATATCCCTTTCAGCCCCAATGGGATGCATTGTCCAGTGAGAGGTTAACCAGTCCCAGGGCTTGTTGAAAGGCCCTGCAAGCACAGGGTGATCTTCAGGGATTGGAGGAGCTGCTGTGGGGGAGGGGGAACCCAGGCATGGAGCCCCTTAACCCTCCTCATGTGGCATCTTTCTCTTCCTTCCCCTTCCCCCCTGCCCTCCCCTCACAGTACTACATGTATGCCCGCCGTATGGCACTGGCCAAAGCCTTCCCGGACAACTTCACTTATGAACCTCATGAGCCCACAGCGGTAAGTGCCCCAGAAAGACCCTCTTGGAGCAGGGTTGGGTCCCCAGCATTCCCCATGCCCCCCCCCCCCCCAACTGCATCTCTGCTGGGCAAGGAGTTCCTATATAACCAGCCCCTAACATGCCCTACTCCAGAGCTGGCTGCATCTCGGTGTCAAGTGAGGGGTCCCTGTATAAGCAACCCCTAACATGCCCCCCACCCCAGGGCCAGCCACTTCTTTGTTCCAGCCCTAACTGATCCCTCCCTCTCTCTTTCTCTGCCCTTCCCAGGCCCAGGGCTTCCGCTACCCCCGTCCAGCCTCAGTGCCCCCATCTCCCTCCATCTCCCGCCACTCCAGCCCCCACCACAGTGAGACAGAAGAGGATGACGAGCGCTATGATGAGGATGAGGAGGCAGAGAAGGACCGCCAGAACATCAAGCCACCTGCCACCATGGGCCCTGTCCCTGACTGGCGCAAGCAGCCCAAAAAGCCGTCCAGTGAGGCCAGCACCTCCTCCAATGCCAGCACTCCCACCCTGCCCAGCAGCCCCAGTGACCTCAGCAGCCCTGGCAGCTCCATTATTGAGGAACGGAACTAGAAACCTTCTAGATCATTCTTGACCTTGGGGGCCACTCCACAACAGGTGGCCAGTGCCCTGCATTGGAATGGTTCTAGGCCCCATCCCAACCCATCCTCCTGCTTTTGGCTTTCCCCTATGATGCCCCCATCCCAGGCTTGCCAGGCTTTGTTGCAGTCTATACCAAGGATGCTCAACCTTTCTAGCCTATGGGCCAGAGAAGTGGGGTGGGACTGACCCCTGGGCTGCATTGGGCTCCATATGCCAGGATCAAGCCCCACATGGCTTTGGCCAGCCTCTGTATTGCCCACATTGGGTCTCATGTGCCAGGATCAGGCCCATGTACTAGAAATATTGGGCCCTGTACTACCCTCGCCCAGCCCAGGGGGATCTGTGCCACTAATTTTGCACACATAAGCAATGCTGTCCAACCCACGGGCTCCCTGTGGCTTCATAGGTTGACAGTGTGGAGAAGGGGAGCCACACCCCCACTGTCACATTTTGGACCTGTCAAGAGCATCACAGTCCTGATGAGCTGGATCTGGCCCACAGGCCAGGGGTTGAGCACCCCTGATCTAGAACCTTGCTGCTCTGGGGCCTTCCCTGCCAAAGGTGCTTGGAGGGCCACAAACCTGGTTGCATGCCAGGGGGGTTGTTCTGCATTATTCAAAGAGGCCACAGGATCCAGGCAGCTTCAGACATTCTAGATTGGGACCTGTGTTGGCTTGGAAGGGAGGTTCTAAGCTGCTCTAGAATGTGCTGGAGAATGGAAGGGGTCTGGAAATGTCTGGGCAGTGGTTTGATGCTGTACTGTGGGGAACATTTTAACGTGGAGCCCCCTCCACAAACAGAGGTGCAGGTTGCTCTAGAGCACTGTTCTAGAGCTTCACAAGACAACTCTAGACTGGCTTCAAATACAGTGCCCACCTGGGGGAGCTTGAAGCAGACCAGGATGGAGAGTGAAGGGAAGGGTCCGGCTCTCCAGAACGCAGATCTGATGGTTGCATAATGCTGCCTCAAGCAATGTGGTTCAGGATGAGTCTAGAACAGAGTTGAGATGTTCTAGGTTGGTCTAGAGTTGAGACTGCTCCCTTGTGCTTGGGAGTGAGTCGCAGCTGTGTTTAAGCCCCAGTAAGGCTCTGGGTTGTTCTTGAATGGGCCATGATTTAGGGTCTGTCTGGATTTGGGTCTGAACTAGAGCTTAGGGATGCAAAGAACATTGCTAATGTGTCAGTGTTGGCAGTCTGGGGTGCTCTGGAATGGCGCTTGTTTCTGGGTTGTGGGGTGTCCAGAGGTTGTGAGAGCCTTCCTGTTCTAGAACAAAGTTGCATAACCTTTTGGCCCTGCACCTCCCTTATGTGCCAGGATTGGGTCCTGGGGTGATGGCACCAACCCTTCTGGCCCACCTGCATGCTGGGATTGGGTCCTGGAGGCCTGGCACTACCCCCCCCCCCATGCACCAGAAATGGGTCCTGAAGGACCAGCACTGGCCCCAGGCCCTCTTGCTCCCTGTGTGCTGGGATTGGGTGCCAGGGCCCCATTACAGCATGCAGTGATCGGGTGTCAGATCCAGCACACAGGGCCTGGGGCTCCCCATGGGTCTGGATATTTGTCAATAGGGGAACGGTACCACCACTCTCCTGCCACCAAATTTCTGGATCTGGGCCGTGGCCTGGAGGTTGGGCCCCGTACCCTGCCTAGAGGTTCTGGGAGTTCTCTAGAAATTCTTTGGGAGAAGGAGGGGTCCCCTGGCCAGAGCATTGCATGCTAAGCCATTCAACACAGGTCCTGTGTGCTCCACCCTAGCCCTCTGCTCTAGAGCACCCTAGTACCAGCTGGGTCACAATGAGCTGGCTAGAGCAGATTCTGGGGAAGTGGCCTATGGGCTAGCAAAACCAGGGGCTAGAAGCAACATTCTAGGTACTGCTGTGGACCTGTCTGACCCATGTTCCAGACTAGATAATAAGATATGGGTGACACCAAGGCTGGCCTGGCCTGCTAGCTGCCCTCCCATCGGGCTAGAGCCCCTTTTAGACTGCAGATATTGAGGCTGGTACAGTTCTAGATCCTGGGCTGTGGCTCTCAATCACTGGCTGCAGGGGAGGGCCCAAGCTTCTCCAGAACTGCGCGTGGCTGGAAATAGTGGGGTCTGGATTACTCAAGGATGTTGCTGGGAGCTCCCAGCTTCTTCAGGGCTTGAGTAACATTACTTAACCCCTCCCACCCATCAAGGATGCAGTCCTGAGGCCAGGCAGCTACTTCTGGGAAGAAAGCCTTCAGATGCAGCCACCTTGGGTGGAGCAACGGTTTGTTCACTTGTAGATCTCAGGCACAGGCTTCAGCCCTTCCCTACTGAAACAAGGGAAGTTGGTACATGAAGCTGTTGTCTCTTCCCCACACCCTGTCTCCTGTCCTGTATTCTCCCCACAGCAAATTCCCCCCAGCTTTTATTTATGGATGTTGCACATACAACTGGACTCATGTCACACTGTTTCTGTCCATCCCCTGATCATGACAAGGGCAAATGCATCCAATATCAGAATAAAAAGGGATTTCAAGACAGTTATTTCAACTGCTCCTTATGGGTTTGCGTGGGGGTGGTGTTAGGCAGAGCCTGGATGGAAAATGCAGCTACTTCTGGAGTGGGGCACACTGCTTCTGTGAGGATCCCACAGCTGGATTTCAGCCAAAGTCCAAATGATAACAGCACAGACACCTGGGTTCTCTCCCAAAGATTCTGGGAGGCAGAATGTTTTGACCCAACAAAACTCCAGAGTCTCTGGGGTTCCTTCTCAACTCTTGGATATAATGGATTAGGGTAGGGAGGATCAGAGCTAGGATGCCAGCTTCTCTCCTGGCTCTGGATTCAGGCAGAGCACAGCTGGAAGCCAGGATGCCTTGGTTCTTTCCACAAGGGTGGAGGGGAGTGGGATCTGGTGGATTTCAGAATGGTGCTGCTGGGGTTGAGGACTCCTAGAGCCTGATTTGACTCTGAGAGTACAGTGGAGTCTGGGTTTAGAGCACAAGGTTTGGTGGGAGAAGTGTGGGGAGCCCAGACACCTGGGTTCCATTTCTCTAACATCTCTCCTCCCCCGTAAAATAGATAGTAAAGACCCAGCCTAGATCTTAATGCCAAGCATTTATTGGATGCCAGTTAATTTGTTTTTCCCTTAGGGATGCAGGTTTGCTGTTGCACTGGAATGTAGTGGGGGAGATGTGCCCTGCCCGGGTTTAGATTTAAAGAGCCAGCACAGCTGCAGAGCAGGTCAGTGGTCACAGGGCTCAGTCGCTGCTCTCATCTAGAGTGAGGCGGTCAAAGAGGTACTCCCCCAAGCCAGAGTCGGGTGTCCCCACACGCCGCAAGTTGGTGAGGTGGTCACCCAACTTCTTGATGAGCTTCACCTCTTCATCCAGGTAGTGAGTCTCCAGAAAGTCACACAGCTGTGGGAGGGAAAAAAGCAGCAGGGCTAAGGACACCTGGGTTCTATCAGCTCAGGCAGGGGAGTGGGGTCTGGTGGATTGGGGGGGGGGGGGCGTGTCCTGGTTTCCACCCCCAGCCCTGGGAAGGGAGTAGGTCTGGTAGGTTAGAGCAGAGTCTAGGAGCCAGGACTCCTGGGTTCTGTTGCAGCTGTGGAAATAGGAAGAAGGTATAGTGGGGTTTGTGGGGGAGGCTTGGCTGCCCAACTCTAGAAAGGAAATGGGTTCTGCTGGGTAAAGACTAAGGATAACTGAGAACCAGGACACCTGGGTTCCTTCCTGGCTCTGGAAGGACAGAGGTAGGTCCCAATGGGTTCAACCCTACGGGCTCGGGGAAGGGAGCAATTCTCCTGTGGGAGCTTCTTTCTGCCTCTTCCCAAGCCCCTGCCCTAAGCCCCCCATGCCTAGGGGAGTTGGGGATGGTGTCTGTGGGACAAAGGTTTTAGCTGAGCCTGCAGGGTGCTGGCACGTGACAGGAAGTCAGGAACCTGGAAAATGAGAGACCTGAGACAATGGTGGGAGGACAGTGTACTGCATCCTTAGAGGATCTGTGCACTCTCCATCCCTGGAGGGGTTCAAGGACAGGATGAACAGGCACTGGTCAGGGATGACCTAGGTGTAGATCTGCCTGTATTCTACTACAGAGTTCTTCTAGGTTTCTGGGCCTTGCTGGTTGCCCCCCTTCCCTTCTGTGGGTCCAGGTGTTTTTAAAAAGCTTTCCTCAGAGGCACTGGATGTTGGCTGCAACCAAAGCTGGGGATTGGGACTGGGCTGTGCCAGTGCTCCTCCTGGGACTAAAGCCAGAGGTTCCTGTCTAAAGGGTCTTGCCCTCTGCTCAGGGTCTAATTGATTCCCACACTTGAGGGAGTAAAATTCCTTCCTGACCCCATCAGACTGGTGTACACCCAGGGAATTCTAGCCTTCCTCTACAGCAGGCCCATGGCCTCTAACTGGGCTCTCGAGTGTATATTAACAACTTTTTCCAGCAGCAAGACATTGGCTGCTCTCCTGGCTCTCTACCTGTGGCAGGTTCAGGTGTGTTATGTTGTGTTGTCAGGGCTGACAGCAGTTTTTCCAAGAGGTTAGATGATTGATGTCTACAGGATGGTTTGGATAGGGCTGATCCTGCATCAGACAGGGCTTGGACTAGATCAGCATTTCTCAACCCGTACCCTCATGACCCAGAAGTGGGTCACAAGAACATACAAAAGGATTGTGGAACAAACTTTAAAAATGGATTCTCCTTTAAGAAGAAAAACATAGGAAACTCATGGCTAACAGTTACAGCCTGCAAGGAGCCCCCCTGGCCTCACACACCCACCCTCTGCCCCTGCACATTATTAGCCACTGGGTCAGGACTGGCCAACATTTAGAAATGGGTCCTACTACAAAAAAAGATTGAGAAGTGCTGGACTAAATGACCTCTAGAAATTCCTTCCTGCCCTGCCTCTCTGACCCAAGCTGTCTGAGTTCTGCCCCAGCTCTGGGAAGAGAGTGAGGTCCAGTTGCCATAGCACTGGCTTGGCTCAGACTTCTAGGTTTCCTAGCTGGGACAGTGGGGGCATACTCACGTGGGGGTCAGCGTGGCGCGTGGCCACTTGGTGCAGGTCCAGCAGGGCCTGGTTGATGCTCTTCTCTAACTGCAGCACTGCTTGCATGGCAGCCAGCCCATTGCCCCACTCATCCTGCCCAGGCTTCTGTGAGAGAAGGCAGGGTGAGGGAGGCATTAGTGCCATACCTCAGCAACTGAGAGCTCCCCCAGCTGGCCCTGCCCCACTCACCTGGATGTCCTGCAGCACAAGGCGCCCCCCCCGGCGGTTTTGCAGCCCCATGAGGCGCTCAGCTTGCTCCCGCTTCTCCTCAGACTCATGGCGGAAGAACTTGGAGAAGCGGGACAGAGCCACATCATCACGGTCAAAGAAGTAGCCCTGGTGAGAAGGTAGGAGGGGGGTTAGATGGGGTGGGGGCAGTCTGGGTTTGGGGCTCCCCCCATTGCACAGGGTCCACTGTAGACAGACCCCCTTCCATTGACAGGAACTTCCTGTGGCCTCCTTGCTGTCCATGTAGGGAGTCCCCTAAAATGGATGGGGCTCCCCCACATAGAGCTAAGACCCTGAAGTGAGATAGCCAGGGAACCTAGAAGTCCAGGCCATACCTGTACCCCACTCACTTCCCAGACCTGGGGGAGAACCCAGGTGTCCCAGGTATTTCTCCCAACCAACCCCTGCCCCCTACAAACACAGGGCAGCTTTCTCCAGCCCCTAGACATCAGCCCCAAACCATCTGATGTCCCCCCAACATACAGACATCCCAGGTGCCCCCCCACACCCATTGCTCCCTTCAAAGCCTCCCTGGGGAAGACACCCCCCGACACTTCACCCAAGGAGGTACCCAGGGCACCCCCTCCCCCATGGAGCTGCCCCTCCCCTGTAGCCCCCTGGGCTGGGCATGGGCATAATGATTAATGTGGGGGGGAGGGTAAACAGAGGCTGGACTTTGCCCATCTGCATAGTGCCCTTGGAGGGGGCTTGGGGCAGAGGGAAAGATGGGTATCCTAGGGGCCCACATCCACGGGTAAGGGAAGGACATGGGGCTGTGCCTGTGGCAGACAGGAAGGGCTGTGGTGCCTCCCCACAGGCATGGCTCTCACTGTGGGGGAGAAGGCTGCAGACAGTGCTGACAGTGCCAAGGAGGAGGCAGTGGATGGAGATGGCAGTGCCTGGTGCCAGCAGAAGGGAGGGCAGTGATGCCCTGCCCCATGGGAGATGGGAGCAGCAGGGAGCAGATAGAAAGGGCAACACCTGGTGCCCACAACATAGCAGGGACCAGGTATGGCTGGTGTCACCTGGGGGGGCACACGGGACAAGCAATGCTTTGTGCCCACAACACACCAGAAACTGGGGTATGAGGGATGGCATCTGGGGGATGGGGGGGAGGGGCACAGCAGAAGGCAGATTAAGGGGACAATGCCTGGTGCCCACAGCACAACAGGGACCAGGGGACAAGGGGTGGGACCCAGAAGGGATGGGGACAGCAGGGGGCAGATAAAGAGGGCAATATCTGATGCCCACAGCACCACAGGGGCTAGGTATGGCTGGTGGCACATGGGGGGTAGAGAGAGGGGGTAACGCCTGGTGCCCACAGCCCAGCAGGGGCAGGGGGCAGGCGGTGCCGTGCACGGAGAGGCAGTACCAGTGGCCGGGCCGGGGGTGTGGGTCGCTGCTCACCGCGGACAAGTAGCAGTAGCTGGCGTGCAGCAGCTGGTTGACCAGGCGGTTGAGGCCAGCCTCGCTCTCGGTGTGGTAGTTCTGGCGGATCTGCGAGCTCATGGTGCTGAGCCAGGCCGGGCTGCCTCCGTCCAAACACTGTTGAAGCAAGAGGCGCGGGCGGCAATGGGGCTGGGCGCGGGGCCTTTATAGCCCGGCTCTTCCCGGCACGGACAACCCACCCCCCTGCGGGGTTGGGGGTGGAGCTAGGGCTCCAGGGCTCCTGGCTGGGGGGGAGTGGGGCACCTGGTTCTCTCCTACCAATGAGAAGGAAAGGGGACGCCTGGGTTCTTCCCCGGTTGTGGAGGCGGGTGGGTGAGAGCAGGGGACCGAGAGCTGGGACTCCTGGGAAGCGGAGGGGGGCGCTGGGAGCTGGGACGCCTGGGCTCTCTCCTGGACTGGGGAAAAGAGAGGACGCCTGGGGTCTTCCCGCGCTGGGAGGTGGGGAGCAGAGAAGCTAGTGCTCGGATGCCCCGCGAGGGAGTAGGCGGGGTGCCGGGGCTAGCCGCCCTCACCGTGACTCAGCATAACCCGCGGGCTCGGTCTGACTCAGCACTCGGCCCCGCCCCGCGGTCACGAGGCGCTTCCGGGCTGTTCCGCTCCTGACCGCAGCCCCCCGCGGCGCGTGACGCAGCAGCAATAACCTTCTGGG
Organism: Caiman crocodilus; assembly: GCA_030014935.1. NCBI lineage: Eukaryota > Metazoa > Chordata > Crocodylia > Alligatoridae > Caiman > Caiman crocodilus. The sequence goes on along the minus strand of JAGPOW010000304.1, from coordinate 112,887,821 downwards.
GTTGGAATAGAGGCGGGGCACAGGCGTCGTGCCCCCCCCGCCCCCCCCCGGGATTGGATCCAGGCGTCCTGGCTCCCACCAGCCTCTTCTAACTCCCTCCCCCAAGAGCTGAGACCCCAGGAGCCCGGGCTTCCAGTTCTCCTGCTCTCTGCTGTTGCACGGACTTTCAGTTCCTGTTTTTGCTGGTCTAAGCCAGTTCGCCTGTGCTGGATCATGGGTGGGGGGTGTTGTTTAGACCATGGATGTGGGGTCATGGGTTTGAGGTGCAGCCTGGAACACGGGGATTCATGGGGGCCTGGCTAGAGCCACTTCAGCTGTGCAGGGAATAGCCCCACAGTGGCTTTCCCCTACCCACGCCTAATCCCCCTCCCCCAAGGCCGGGGGAGGTGCCTGTGGGAGGAAGGCTTTGCTGAGCAAGTTGGGTCGGGGCACGTGATGGGGGTGAGGGAACTGGGAAATGAGAGTGAAGGGTGAGTTTAAGACCACTGTTCTTTCTCAGCCTTGGCAGGGAGTCTGGGACAGCGTGCTTGAGCTGGGAGGACAGAGAGAGGGGATACCTGGGTTCACTCCCAGGTCTGGGAGGGGGTCCAGTGGGTTAGGTTCAGCCAGTGTTGTGAATAACCCAGCCATTTTTTCTAAAGACCTAATAAATGGCCTCGAGCCATCCTCCCGAGACAGAATACACAGTGAGACTGGAAGGTTGTTTTGTAAATTATGCCCATCTGCAGTGATAAGGAGGAGATGGCTGTACCAGGCCAGGGGCCTCAAAGATAAACAGTGAAATACACTAGAAAATAGGTGAAAGAGCTCATTAGGAGCTCATTATAATACTAAAAAACACACCCCTAGGAGGGGAGAAAGTATGCTAATGAAACATACATGTA
>JAGPOW010000304.1:112854584-112871744 GCA_030014935.1 Caiman crocodilus | reverse complement strand
ATGCCCCCCCCACCAATCTTCCCCCCACCCCCACCATCCCAACTTCCATTGAACTGGGGGCACTGTCCCAAGGGAAGATTGCAACACCCCACTCCTATTCCCCCTGCCCCACAGCCAGGGGGAAACTGCTGGGGGGGAGTTTGCAGCCCCACCACCCCCAACAGAGACAGGCACAGGATTGGGTCCAGTGGGTTTATTTTCAAGCTCCCTTTTCCCTCGGCTCCAACCGTTACAAAGTGCCCAGCAAGGCCATGCCCAGGTGGAGGTGCCTGGCACATCCATGGGGCTGGGGAGCCCAGGTCTCTCACTGCCCCCCACCCCATCCTTCAGCCCCCCAGGTAGGGCACTAGGCACAAAGGGGGGGAAAGGGGCAAGGATCAGGGTGGGTGCAAAACCGCTTTATGATAGCATTTCCTCCCACTGTCACCAGTATATCCTTCCCAAAAGCAGCTATCCTGCCTACCCATGACAGCACTGCTCTTCCCTTATCCATGACATCACTTCCCCTGCACCTGTGACATCAGACTCCCCCCTTTCTGTGTGACACCACCTCCCTGCACCTGTGACATCACATACTCATGCCAGCTTGGTGTGACATCTTGCCCATGACATCACACACTCCTTATGTCCACCCTCTCCCCCACACTGAAGTACAGATCCACCCAAAAGTTATTAAATTAATTGGCAGACCCACTGGATCCCTGCTCCCACCCCCACTGAGCCCCTTTGATCCCTGAGTTAGGGATCCCCCCAGTGCCAGTAAGCCCTGCTAGCAGGGGATCCCTTCTGATGCCCCTTCCCACTTCTCAGGGGGTTGGGGAGACTATGGGGCATCACTTCAGCCCCTGACAACCCTTCTTAGCACCAGCCATAGCCTACCCCATTGCCATATCAAGAAGAGAATGGGGCTGCTTGGGGACAGAGCTTCCCACCCCACCACAAGGCCCTGTGGCTGAGACCACTGAGGAAATTTGGGGGTAGGGAAGGGGCTGTCATACGATCTGCCCCTATCCTCCAGCCCCTGAGAACACACAGTAGTAATACAGTCAGAGGAGGAAGGTGCAGGGGGACCTGGTGACCCCCACCCAGGGGCAAAAGGGTCACCCCAAACCCCTATTACAGTACATGGCTCAGAGTAGGGGTGCCCAGATGCTGGTGGAGGGGTTGAATGACCCCCCCACAAAAGCAGGGAAGAAGCCATGCCTCTCACATGCAGGGGGAGCTGATGATGCTAGCCAGGGGTCGGGGTTCATCCCCTGCATGGGAGGCATAAGATATCTCTTCCAGCAGGCAATTCACAGTGATGGTGGGGCAGAAGGCACCCAAGATTGTCTGGGTGGGGGGGAAAGACAGAGTAAACCCCACAAATCCCTCCGCCACCATGCTGTACCCCCCTAACGCCAGGTCTGGAGCCAGCCTGCAAATCCCCAATGCACTACTTAGGGTGGGGAGAAGAGTTGTCAAATGCTGGGGCAACCCCATGATGCCAGCTGGGCTTCAGGGCAGGATGGGGAGAGCAGCAGGAAGCCTCCCACACAAGCAGTTCTGGGTCCATGTGATGCCATCTCTGTGAGAAGCAGACTTCCCTGGTGAGATACAGTCTTGGCTGGACCGCTCATTCTGTCTCATGAGCCAGCAGCACTCCACCCAAGAGCCAGGCACATCAGAGATGGATGGCGGGGTGGGGATCCAAAGGAGAAACCAAAGTACATGTTCCCCGAAAGTCTCCGTATTAAAAAAAAAAGAGAAAAAAAAAAAAAAAAAAAAAGGCACCGGGAGGGGGTGAAAGGAGGGGTTTAAAAAAAATCCTGCTTGAAGATGAGTATTGCAAAAATATTCACCCCCTGAGTCTATTGTGAGGAGCGGCCAGGCCCCAGGCACCCCAGCCAGCACAGCCCAGCTGGAACAGGGCAGGGGAAGGGACCAGCTGGCCCCAGGGTCTAGGACATCTTCCAGATGGTGAGCGAGGCAGTGAGGACGCCAGCAGCGAAGATGGTGATGGTCTGCCAGGTGGGAGTGCCCAAGGTGGAGAGCAGGCCTTCCTGTGGAGGGGTGAAGGGGGGTGCAATCAGTGGGGAGGGCAGCAAGGGGAGGGCTCTCACTCTCGCACTGATGAAGCAGGTGGCAGTGATGTAAAAGTGCCGTGGAGTGAGTTACCTTGAAGCAGCAAGATGAAGTGGCGAAAAGGGTTGGGATCCAGGATGCCTGGGTTCTCCCTCAGCTCTGGGAGGGGAGTGGAGTCTGCTGGTTAAAGCAGTGGCGGGGACACAAGCTTTTTGGCAGGGGGGGCCACAAATTACCCTGCACCCACCCCCTAATGCCACTCCAATCCTGTTCCTCTAATCTGCTTTCTGCTCCCTCCTCCTTACCTGATGGCTGCTCCCTAACTGATTGATTACCCTGCTTTCTACTCCCTGCTCTATCTGCTGTGGTCCTGTCTGTTCGCTCCTGTCTGCCACGTGCCAGAGGCTGCCTGTGCCCTTGTGGCACCCATGCTGCAGGCTGGCCACCACTATGTTAGAGTAAAGGGGTACTGCCAACCAGGACACCTAGATTCTCTCCCAGCTCTGGGAATGGAATGGGGTTTAAGGGGTTAAAGCAGCTCTGGGAGGGAGGTGGGAAGCACAGCTGGCTGTGGCACAGGTACCCAAAGGCAGCATGAGTAGGTGCTGGCTGCCCCAGAGCCACACTCACCCAGCCGCCCTGGGCCTGAATCCAGACCAAAACGTGCACACGCAGGTACTCCATGGTCCAGCCTAGGATGGTGCGCACCAGCTCAGGGACCTTCGTGCACAGCGCCTGGCAGAGAGACATGAGTCAGGGGCAGCGGGGGCCTGGCAAGACTGGGGGGTGGAGGAGAAAGCTCAGCTTGGGAGGGGGGTACAGAGGGCAGCAAGAGGCTCAGATGAGGATGTTCTGGGGTCTCCTAACCCTGGGGTGACTAACCTCTGGCCATAGTTCTGTCATCCAGCCCATGGGGTTCCCCATACGTCCAAAAAATTGGTGGCAGAGAAACAATGGCACCACTCCCCTGCTGCCAAATCTCCAGATACATGGGGAGCCCAGGCCCAGTGTGCTGGTTGAGGTGCTGAATCTCAGCACACAAGGCTGAGCAGGACCTAATCCTAGTGCATGAGAAGCAAAAGGGGACAGCACCAGGGCCCCAGGACCAAATCCTGGTACACAGGGGCAGGAGGGAGCAGTGCCAGTCTCCAAAGACCCATTCCCAGTGTGCCTGGAGCAGGAGATTACAGTGCTAGGCCCCCAGGATCCAATCCTGGCAGAAAGGGGACAGCACCCTCAGACCCAATCATGGCATGCAAGGGTCAGAAGGAGGTGGTGTAAGGCCCCTGAAACCATGCAGGGGCCAGGGGGTGGTGGGACCAGGTACCCAGAGCCCAGTCCTAGCACAAAGAAGGTAGCATTGGACCCTCAGGACCCAACCCTGGTCCACGGGAAGAGGAAGGAGACAGTGCCCCCAGGGTCCAAGGACAGGGAAGGTGAAGTGCCAAGCCCCCAGGGCCTAATCCTGGCTGCAGACAGGCTCCATACCACTCATCTAGGCTGTAGGGCCAAAAAGTTAAGCACCACTGCCTACACACTGCCCCACCCTTATATCCCAGGCCCCAGAGACCTCAGATGCCAAGAAACAGCCCCAGTCCCCCAAGGGAGCCAGTGTCACCTAGACACATTCCCATACCCCAGCTACCTCTGAGCCCTAAGACCTTAGGACAATGGCGAGAGGCTCAGCTAGATGTAGGTCCAGGGCTTGGAGGGCAGAGCCGTAGGGCAGAGGAGAGCACTCCATGGGGATGGGTGGAGAGGGGGAGCAGGGCATGCTGGCTAGTGCTAAGACCGGACATGTGTGAGGGCAGTGGGAAGGGGCTGCAGATCTGGGAAGGGAGGGGAAAGGGTGGGGGAGGTACAGGGGACTAGGACAGGCCATAGGAATCCTATGGGTGGCCTCCCACCTTGAGGACCAGCTTGCAGGCGAAGTAGAAGAGGGCCACGACTCGACCCCAGTTGAAGGTCCCATCGGAGAACATCTCGGTGGCCACACGGAAGAAGACCTCCTTGGGGGGCTGTGAGCCCACCTGCTCGATCATCCTGCACAGCCAGGTAGGGGCAGTTGGCAGGGGGAATAGAAGAGCCCTTAGGGCCTAGAGAAAGGGCCGCTTCTCCCTTCCTCCTATCCCACCTGCTCTAACCCACCACAGCCCACTCCCCTCCCAGAGCTGGGAGAGAACCCAGGTGTCTGGGCTCCCCAGCTACCTTTCCTGTAACCCAAGAGGTTAGCCAGCCTGCAGATGGTGGGGGGGAAGGGTGAGGGGGAAAATATCTAGGCTGGGAAGCAAGGAGTGTAGTAGGGGGTCTCCACCTCTGCAGGTCTGTGTTGCTGTCCAGCTCATCCCCGATGCGCCGCAGGCACTCGCTGAGGCGCTTGGTGTCATTGCTGCAGAGTGAAGCCTCAGGGCCCCCCAGGACCTCCCGGCCCAGCTCTACCGCCTGCGAGTCCCCGCAGCGCTGGACTCGCTCCCGGATGAACCTGACAGGGAAAGAGGGAAAGATCACATGGGGGACCCAGTACAAGATACAGGCCAAGCCCATGCTATATTCCAGCCCTGGGATCCAGCACCATGTCACAGATGCATTCTCCTCGGACAGCTCAGCCACTGGGACTGTTAACACCAACTCGCAGCCCTCTCCCCTCAATATATCCCAGGCCCCAGGGTCCACCAGCACTGAGACATGTCTGCCCCGTTCCTCCGGTGCCCAACCCTGCTATATCCTAACTACCACACACCCAGTACCCAGACACAGACCCATACCCCCTAAATCCCAGCCCTGGAACCCACCATCAAGACACAGCCCCGTTCCCTGCTATATCCAGCACCAAGACGTGGCTCTGTCCCCTACTATATCCCAGCCCTGATACCCCAGCACCGAGACATGGCCCCAGCCCCTACTATATCCCAGGACCAAGACACAGCCCCACCCCCCTCCATATTCCAGCCCTGGGACTCAGCACCAGGCCGCAGCCTCATCCTCCTCTATAATCCTAGCCCTTGGATCCAGCACAAAGACATGGCCCTATCTCCATCCCCTGCCATACGCCAGCTGAGACCCATCACTGAGACAGCCCCAGTCCTCCGCTCTATACCAACCCCTGCAACCCAGCAGCAAGATATGGACCCGTCTCCCAATATAATCCCAGCCCTTGGATCAAGCAGCAAGACACAGGGCCATCCCTGCCCCTGCCACATCCCAGCTGGAAGAAACAGCCCCATCCCCTGCTACATGTGGGGAGATACGGCTCACCCCTTGAGCAGGATGTCTCCTGTGTGAAGTATCTGATCAGAAGAGGTCCCTAGCAGCAAACAAGAATCCATTACCAAACGAGCAGCTTTCCCAGGTGATGAAACTGACCTACAAAAGGGCTTTGGCTCCCTTCACCCCCAACTCCAACCCACCAGGCCTCACTGCTCCCCAAAGCCCAGAAAGAACCCAGATGTCCAGGCTCCCTGACTGCTAACTTTGAAATGAATAAATGAGTCCTAGAATCAAAACCATAAATGCCACCCACCCACTGCACTGTGGGGGCAGGGTGGGGCAAGACAGGGGTTTCAAGCCCAGGGCAGGGCTCTAGCACAGCTGCCTCACATCTTCCTGCCCTTCCTACCAGCCCTACCCCTCAGTATAGGGAATGCCCACAGCATCTCTCTGCCCTCCACTACTGCTGCTCCCCAATGTGTGTGGTGGGGAAACATGGCCCTGAGCCCAGCCCCACTGAGGAAGCAGCTCTTCCCCCTGCAGGAAAGGGCCACACCCCACATGGATAGCCTCTTGCAGCCCCACCTGCTGTGGGACCTGCCCTTCTCCCACAGTCTCCCCTGGGGTCCCCTGCCCCTTGCACCCCCCCATAGGGTCTCCTCTCCCCCAGGCACCCCCCCATTGGATCTTTCCTTCCCTCACTACTCCCCATGATGTACTCATTTCTGCACCCCCACCCCGCATGGGGTCTTCCCTGCCCCCATGAGATTTCCCCCCATGAACCCTCTACAAGGTCTCCCCTCCCCCATTGCCCCCTATCAGGTCCCCTTGACCACGGACCCCCTGTAGGGTCTCCACTCCCAAATGGCCCCATACAGAATCTCCCCTCCCCCTATGGCATCCCCCTTCCCATGCACCCACAATAGGATCTCCCTACCCCTCATGCAATCCTCCTCCCCCATGAACCGCCTACGAGGGGTCCCTCCCCTACGACCCCCACGCGGCGCCTTCTCAGCCCCAGAGATGTCCGCAGCCTCCCCCTCCCCCCACTCACCCCCTCCACCCGCGGGTGGCTCCACCGGCGCCTCCCCCCCAGACCCGCCTCCCTCCGCCGCCTCCGCCATGGCCACGCGCACCACGTGGTCCCACTGCCGGTGCTGTCACGTGACCCGGGGGGGGGAGAGCAGCAGTCATGTGGGCAGACAGTCACGTGAGCGCGGGGTCGTCACGGCGGGATTTAAAGGACCATGCTGCTCCCGAAGCGTGCAAGTTGGCGCGGGGCCGGGGCCGGGGCCGGGGCCGGGGCCGGGGCCGGGGCCACTGGAGAAGCTAGACAGCTCGCGACTGAGGCAGTACGTACGGTGCCACGTGCCTAACGCCGGCAGCTTCCCATGTGCCAACAAGCTGCGTCAGGACTACCTGCCTGCGTTGCTCTGCACCGTGCCCGCACCCTCCGCGTGCCAGCTGCTTGCCCGCCGACGCCGTGTCTCCGTGGCTGCTACGTGCTGCACGTGCTGCTCGTGCCCAGCGCCTGGGATCCCTGCGCCATGCCTATCTTTCAGGCTGAGCCTGCGATGCTCGCCTCGCTCAACTTCACTGTGGCACGGGCCGTGGTCACCGCTGTGAACTGTGGGGTGGACTTTGACTAGGTCACAGCTTTCCTCTCCCACGACGCCACATACACGAGCAAGGCGTTATCTGACGTGCTGTGTGGTGTGATGCTGCACACGGTGCACGTGGCCTGCAACACACGTATTGTGGTGCTTGCTGGTGAGGCTTGGCGTGCACGCTTCCCCGCTGTGGATGGCTTAGTGGGCGCCTTCAAAAAGGCCCTCAAGGGCTGCCCAGGCTGTGCGCTGCGCTACTGCAAGGCCCTTGCACAGCAGAGTGGGGAGCCCTGTGCCACCATGGCACTCCCGCCAGAGTCAAACTGGTGGAGTGCGTGATTTGACACTGTGTGTTACCGTGCCAAGCACATGCAGTGCTACACACAGTTTGTGAGCAAGGAGCTGGAAGTGGCACCTGGCATGCAGTGTGTGCTGCGGCTGCGGGAGCTCTTAAGGCAGGGTGACCTCGAGGAGCAAGTGAAGTTTGTGGCAAAAAATGTGGTGCAGTTTGTGGAGCTACTGACATGGTTTGAAAACCCACAGGCTGTGATGGACCTGATCAGTTGGGTGGAAGACATGGCATGGCAACAGCTTGTAGACCGTCTGCAGGAAAACCAGCGGAGGCGAGCTGTTCCAGGCCACTGCTGCCACACTGAATTGGTACTACAAGTATGATCCAGCACTGCCCCCACGGTTTAGACAAGTGGCCACCTCCTTTTTCAGTGCAGTTTGTATTTTTGACCCGTTGGGCACCTTTTCTGAGTTTTTTTGACCCTCAGCTCCTGAAATCAATCCCTGGCTGGGGGAAAGAGCATGACCAGGAACACACTGCTTACATGAGCTTTCTCAAAGACTGCCAGAGGCCTCTGACAGTTTCTGTGTTCTGGGAGTCTGTTTCCACATCTCTATGACTTGGCGAAATACTGCCTATCCCGGCCAATTCGGTGGATGCAGAATGTGTGATTCCAGTGTAAGGGTAAGCGCTCACAACCACAGAGGATATCAACTGCCAAAGGCAGTTAACAGGTCACATGACCTGCTTTTATTGAGGTTAGCATTATTCACAGAAGTTTATGGCTCAAAGGGACCTCCATGAGATCATTGGGTCCAGCCCCCCTGCTCTGGGTAGGAAAGACTGCTGGGGTCAAATTAGCCAAGCGAGGTATGTGCCCAGTTTCCTTTTGAAGATCTCCAGGGTAGGTGCTTGCACCACCTCTGCTGGGAGTCTGCTCCACAGTCTGGTCAGACAAACTGCAAAGAAATTTTTCCTTGTATCCTGACTTTTTTTTGGTAGAACACTAATGATAAATTCTGATGTTGTTAGTTACAGGTCATATTATTCATATGGTCTAGATCAATATTTCCATTTAGATTTATAATAACACAGCAACTAATTTGGTAGTTCTGTGGACTTTGCTTTTAATTATGGTGTGGTTTTTTCGGTTGTTTTTTTTTTGGCTTTTGGCCAATCAGCAACAAGGGGCATGGCTACTGGGTCCCCTCCGGTAATCATGGGCAAGGACGAGGGCTCACCCTGAATCCTCATGCAAAAATCCCTCTCACTGATTTTAGGTAGGTCCCTACTAAGGGGGAGGGTCACCCCATGCTTCCACTGACTCCCCCCCCCACCTGCACCCCACTCTCACTAGCCAAGGCCACAGCACCCCACTCCCCACAAATCTTCCCGGGGGGGGGGGTGATCAACCTCCTCCCACCACCAGACACGGGGCAACTCCAGGCAGGTTCCATCCAGTTTTATTGGGTGACAATTATGGGCTGGGGTTCAGGCCCCACTCGCAACATCAAGACAAGGGGGTGTTCCTTGCTCCCCATTTCCTTTCCTCCCCCAACACACACACCAGCCTTGTACAAAACTGTGGGAGGGGGCCCCCCCTTACGCCCTTGCATCAGGGCTGGCACGAGGACATCTATGCCCTTTTCCCTGGTGTCATACCTCTTCAGTGCCACCAGTCGCACATAGGTGTGACCACAAGGCCATTGCCTCATCCCCATGTGGTCACGAAATGTGCAAGTCGTAGTGGCACTGACACAAGGCCGCCCACATGCAAGGAGTTGCGAGTCTCAGGTTACATCCACACAAGTAAGCCACAGCCCTTCCCCCCTCCATGTGCAAGGGCCCATTTGTGGCTTTGCATGATGATCAGGATGCAAAGCATGTGTGGAATGGCACTGCAGAGTGCAAGGAGGGGGTAGGGATTTACTCAGGGTTTGACCTAGTCCCCTTCCCAAGGGTGACCAGAGCCAGGCATGAACAAAATGTAAAAAGAGAGCCATGACCTACACTCACACATGTGTGACGCATACAGCTGTCTCCTAAGTGCAAAAGTGTAACATTATCTGCCTTTCCTCCCTCCATTGGCATCCTTAAATATTAGCATTGCATTAGCACCTAAAATGGCCTGACCCAGGTCAAGGCACTACCCAGTCATGCTCCTAGATGAGATGAAGGCATCCTTTTTGTTCCAGGCACTGCAGATTCCCCACCTCCCTTCTGTCCATGGAGGGAATGGGGGATGGTAATGGCATAGGTTGGGAGCTGAGAAAGTCAATACCTACCCCAAAAGCTTGCCAGTCTACCCATGGCTGGTAGGGGAAACTGAGGCACACAGGGGACTAACTCAAAGTCAGAAGTGGAGCTGAGAAAAGAACCCAGGTGTCCTGAGGCCCAGTACCACTTGACCAGCCTTGCATTTATATGGCACAGTACAAAGTATAACATTCCATCCCTTATAGTACCTACAAGCTGCCATAAAGATCAGAGGCCCCATAGGGGCAAGTATTGGCCAGCCCTGAGAGCAAGGTCATTGCTTCAGTAGGGCAGGTGAGATGAGTCTTGCCCTGATCAACTTCTGTTCTGAACAGGCAAAGCACCATTACCCCCATTTTACAGCTGGGAGAAACTGAGACCCAGAGCAGCCAAGTAACTCGCCCAGTGTCTATAGATGGAGTTGGTGGCAGACCTGGGAACTTAACCCAGGGGCCTGGTGCCCCAGCCTGTGCTCTAAAGCCCCCTAAGAATTCCAGGTGCTGCAAAGCATTGTTGCTGCTATGTAGTCAAGTAGAATCTGGCTCCAGGAGATAGTGGAGAGTCCGAACCTTGAAGGGCTGAGGTCAGTGAGCTTGGTGAGGGCTGGGGAGTGTTGAGAGAAGGGTACATGCAGCAGTAGAGATGTGAAGAACTGGCCAGAGGGAGAGATGGACTACATGAAGGTTTGGGGGTGCCACGTACCTACATATTTCAGGGCAACTCCAAGCTCACCCCATGAGCAAGGGGTGGAAGTGCTGAAATCCTGCCCGTTTCCCTCCTTGAGCATAGGAACTAGAATCACTGTGGGACTTTTTCTCTTTAGAACTGGAGCCCCAGCATCCAGTTGCCTCCGAGAACCCTGCCAGTACAGAAGGCAGAGCAATAATGCCATAGGGCCATCTAGCCCCCCAGACCTTGCCTCATGCTACTGTTGCTATCATTAGCATAGACAGCAGCTGCAGTCTCAGAAACCTCCTCTTCATTCTTCATTTCCACCCCATGAGGCCATTCCTTCACACAGCAGGTATATTCAGCAGCAGGGGGTTGAATTCTGAACTGTCCCACACAGCCTGGTGGGACGAGGCTAGGATGTTCCCAGCCTCTCCAGTTTGGGGGAGAAGCCTGGACTTTTGCCATTCCAGGTTTGAGTCCTGCTCCCACCAGGTTGTGTGGGATAATTCCAGGACTCGAACCTGGAATGGCAAAAGCCCAGGCCTCTCCCCCAAAGTGGAGGGGCTGGGACCTCCAGGCCAGGGAAATGACTACCTGGGGCATCGTGGGAGAGAATGGCACTGACAGGAAGACAAGTTGGCTGCCCCAGGCATGGCTAGGGGACACCACCCAGTTAGCAGCAATAGTAGGCTGTTCTCCTCTCTGTGGACCAGCCCACTGTCTTAATCCAGGAAACTTCCTGGAACTAAGGCCCCATTCCAGCCCCAATCTTGGGTTCACTAGGAATCTCCCTTGTCCCAGCTAGAATACCCTGATGAGACAATTAACTACAAGCAAAAGGAGTGACTTTTGTTGGGGCAGAGATGATAGCCCCAACCTTTCAGGCCTGCTGGTCAACCCCCATTGTCAACACCAGCTCAAACTGAAATAGCCCCAAGTCCTGGAAATGTCTTGGGTCTTGGCCCTGACAGAAATTCAAGGCCATGACCTCCTCCAAGGTGAATACAGGTCTGTTTCTTGGAGGCAGACACCTTCTGCCCAAAGGCACAGGCAGGTGGACAGGCTCAGGTAGTTGAATTGCTGGTGGTTTCAACGGGATGTTAGCACCGTGCTTCTGAGAGTACCTCTACTCCCGCACCCTCCATGGACAGGTGGTCCTCTGGGTCATCAAGGCATGGGTGACATCAGTAAGAAGACAACATGACTGTCCTAAGAAACATTAGTAGACCAACAAGATAGCAGTCCCAATTGCTGCCAAGGGGTGAGAGCAAGATGGCCATCCCAAATGTACAGGAGACAGTTGGATGATGGGGGGTGACAGTGCCAGGCAGGCTGGCCCATTTCCCCCAGCCAGAGTCCTATCCATTAGGACTGGGGAGGGAGCATCCATCCCCTCAGTCTATCCATCCAAAGCTTCAGCCTTTGATCCTCCAATAAGAAGTCATTGCCTCTCTTCTATCCACCAATCCAATGCTGCTCTCCTGCCTTTCATTTTTCCCTAATTGCCCTTCTGGTTGTGGGTTCAGGCTCCACCAATCAGAGGCTGCAGTCCCATTCCCTTCACCAAATCAGAGCTGTCTTCCCATCATACATCCCCAGCCAATCAGAGATTGTGTCCTCTGATGCTTCACCAATAGGAATGCTTCTCTCTCCAGCAATCAGGCCTTGCTTGGGGAGGGCATGTGCCATGGGGCACCAGGCCCATAGTGACTCTCTCAAATGGTGAGGGGACCCCCCCCAAGCCTGGATAGGCTGGGAGACTTGCATCAAGACACTGCTTCGGATGACTTCTGACCTTTGCCCTCTGCCCCCTTGAGCCAAACCTCCACTGAGTTAGTTTGACCCTCCCAAGAGGGTGGCCCTGGCCTCTTCCCCACCCTCAGGGGGATCCTCGGTCTGCACAGGCAGGTATCCGTTAGCTGGGTGCTCTGGGTCAGCTGGGCTCTCCTCCTCTTCCTCCTCTTCCTTGTCTGCTACTGGGAATGTCCCCTCCAGGCTGGGGCACCCTCCCCGCCGTGCCAGCCACTCCTGCAGCAGCTGGCAGAGGTAGAGGGCAGGGATGGGCAGGACAGCCACCACGATTAGGGAGACAAGGGTTGCCATGGCCCAGGGTGGGTACGGCAGCTTGGTCTTGGCCGCCTGCAGGAGAGGAACAAGGCTCAGCTCTGCTGCAAGCTCATCTACTTGGGCTTCAGGCCTCCTTCCTCCCCTGGCTCAACCCCACAGGCCCATCTACACCAGTATCAGGCCTTCTCTCTGCCCCTCACATCAGGTCCCTCTTGCCTAGTTTGGAGAGTCTCTCCCCTCTCCCAAATCTGCCCCTAGGGGCCCCTACTACTTGGTCTCCAGTCCCCACCCAGATGATCCAGGCCTAAGGGGGTGAGAGAGGCTGGGGGGGGTCTCACCTCTGCCCGGTCCCAGGCCTGGTAGGTGGGATGCCCCAGGCACAGGTTGACTAGGCTGGCTAGCAGCAGGCACAGCATGGCCAGGACACTGCCATAGCGCCACATGTAGCTGTACAGCTTCCAGGGACGCCAGCCTAGCATGTCTTCGATGTCTGATAGGAACCTGCAGGGGAGGGGACACAGGGACAAAGATTAGATCAGGGCTGGGGGGGTTAACTAAGGCCTGGGGGGAGGTTAGACCACAGCTGGAAGGAGGCTAGATCAGGGGAGGAAGTGTAGATCAAGGCAGGAGGGGTTAGATGTGGGGGGAGGGGGAGAGTTACTGGCTGGGAAGGGGAGGGTGCTGCTCAAAATAGTGCCTCCTCCAGCACACATTTGCATACTTATTTAAAAACACCAACAGGAAGGTTAATTAAATAGCCCCCACCCCCACCAAGAGCCAGGCCATGGCTGGACAGGCTGCATGGGTAACTGTTAGATGTTACAGGGAGCTGGCTGGGGGCAAAAGGAGGCAACTGGGAGAGTTTTCGACAGAGGAAAAAGAGCATCAGGGAGAAGTGGGGGTGTCAGGGGGCAGCATGGCAGGGGGCTCCTCACCTCTCTGCCCCATAGACCCAGGCCATGGCCACAGCCTCGCAGGCCACAACAGCAACGAGGGGCAGAGTGGCTGAGTAGTCATCGAACATGGCCACGAAGTAGCTGCCCGAGTGCTGCACGAATATCAGCCCCAGCAGGAAGCCCAGGGTGCAGCTCAGCACTGGAAGAAGGGGGGAAAATGGGGAGGGCAGTGAGAGGGCTTTGCAAGGTGGTCACGTGCTCATGTACACCACTGGCAGCTGCACAAACAGCTCCTAGCATGTGTGCTAGGCAGCACCCTGCTCATGCCTGTCCTCATGCAGACAGACACTCATATCTGTCCTTGTGGAAACACCCCCTTGCATGTGCCAGAATTCATGCAAATACTCCCCCTGCATACACCCACCTTCTATCCTTCCCTGTACAATCCCTTGTGCACATGTGCATGTACACACACACACGTGTGCTCCCACCTCCCTCAGATACATGTACAAAGATCCTTGTGCATCAGTGTGCACAGACTCTTCAAGGCCCATGTCCACTCCCCCCAGCAAAGTTTGTACTTCCCCCAGCCCTGCTTCACCCCTCCCATTCCCCCCAGACCTGTGAAGAGGGTGCGTCTCCGGCGCAGGGGGGCAAAGTTGTCCATCAAGGGGGTGAGGATGCCTTGCATGTTGCCAAGCATTGTGCTCAACCCCAGATTCAGCAGCATGAAGAAGAAGAGGACAGACCAGAATGGGGAGGCTGGGAACAGAGTCATGGTCTCGGTAAAGGCGATGAAAGCCAAGCCAGTGCCCTCCACGCCCTGTGGAAAGCAGGACATGCCGCTGTACCAGATGCAGCTGCCTCTGGGGCTGGGTATACAGGGACCCTTTCTACAGTGCTGAGATGCAGCTAATTTTGAGATGGGACATGTCAGGGGCTGGGCATAAAGGGACTCCTTGTCCAATGCAAGGATGCAGCCACTTTTAGAAAGGGTTATTTGTGCAAAAGTATTTATATAGGGACCCTTCTCCAAGTACTGAGATGTAGCCAGCTCTGGGGTGGGGCTGGATATACAGGGATCCCTCAGCCACTGCTGAGATGCAGCTGCCTCTGGAGTGTGACAAGTCAGGGGCTAGGCATACAGGGACCAGGATGCCCCTTGCATAGAGCTAGGCATACAGGGCCTCCTCACCCAGTGCTGGAAAGCAGCTGCCTCTGAAGTGGGGCACACTGTGAGGAGCTGTTTATACAGGGCCCCTACTCCCAGTGGAGATATAGCCGCCTCTGCAGCACAGCCCACCCTAGCACTGGGGCCAACCCTTGCGGTGAGTGGGGAGCATCCAGCCCAGGTACCTTGTTCATCTCCTCCTCCACCCGACATTCAATGATCCCATACTCCTTTAACTTCATCCCCAGGCTGGCAGGGATCCCCTGGTACCAGGCACTGTATGTGGAGGGGGAGAGCTCAGAGAGGTTCCCCAGCGACACCTCCAAGCCTGGGATGGACTTGTTACCCAGCAGCCAGGATAGCTGCTCCATGTTCCTGGAGGAGAGAGATTGTATCAGCAGGTCCATGTGCGATGCATGCTTGAGTGACTGGGCATAGCAGAGAGGAGCTAGGAGGTCCCTGTGCAGTGGACGGGTTGGTGATGGGGGCAGGGACCAGTGAGCATCTCCCGGTGAAGATGAGGCTGGGAGGCTCAGGATCTCCTTGTGCAATGCACACCCAGGAAAAGGCAGGGGAATGAGAGGGGTTACAGTCTCTCTGCGCAATGCATGCTCTTGTGATTGAATGAGGATGGGGCAGAGGCTGGGACAAGCTGGCTGATGTACTCCTGATGACAGCCCTGGTAACAGCATAGGGAAGGTGGTTACTGCGGGTTCTGCTATGCAACACCCTCCTGGTGCTGCCCTGGGAAGGGGGAGGAATAGGGGCCTCATTGTTACACACAGGCTCTGGTGACATCACACTCACCATCCATTACAGACCCTGTTCATAGCACAGGGAGGGGCAGGTCTCCTTGTGCGACACACAATCCTGGTGACAGCACAAAAAGGGGCAGGATGGGGTATCCTCATACAACACATGACCCTGATGACAACACTGGGGGGAGGAGACATCACTGTGTGACACACCTTAGTGTAGCCTAGGGAAGGGGCAGGGACTTGCCAAACAACACAGGGTCCTGGTGACAGCATATGGAGAGGCAGGAGTAGGGTCTCCCCGTGCAACACGTGACTCTGGTGACAGCACAAGGAGGGGCAGGGGGGAGGTTCCCATGAGATGCACAGCCCTGGTGACAGCACAGGGCAAGGCAGGACAGGGCCTCACCTCACCACACAGGCCTGGGTGAGAATGTTGGCCCGAAAGCCCAGCACAGCGAAGACAACGAGGGTGGCGAGCACGGAGGTGAAGAAGTTGATGGCGGCCACCAGCATGGCGTCACAGTGGCAATCGTTGCCCCGCGGGTTGTAGCTGGAGTAGGCAATGATGCTGCCGAAGCCCAGGCCCAGTGCGAAGAACACCTGGGTGGCTGCCTGGCGCCACACCTGCACATCCCCCCAGATGGACAGCTGCGGGCAGCCAGTGGTTAATGTAGGTCTGAGCCCTTCCTTCTCCCCTTCAGCCTCCCAAATCCAAACCGCCATCAGCCTTTCACCAAGGCCGTACCTCTTGTGATGGGGTCCTGCACCCTAGATATCCTCCCAGCCTGCCTCAAAGGGGATGGAGGACAATCCCCATGCCCCTCCCTGCCCCAGGCTTCCCATGGGGCATTTGGTGAGCACAGCCCTAGTGCGGTGCCTGGGGATGCCCTAGCTAATAGAAGCTGGCTGGGTCATGTCCATAAAGGGGATCAAGCATTTCACCCACTGCTCCTAGCCCCTTTGTTTGGGACAATGGGGTCAGGGGGGTCCACCACTCACCCTGCCCAAGAGGGTTCAGGGGTTAGAGGTTAGTGATCAATGGAGAGCCCCTATCCAAGGTAGGCTAGGGGCAAGTGGGGGGTGATGGGCATCAAGGATCAGTTGGGGTGGGGGACAACCAGTTTCTGGGGGAGTGGAGGAGGGGTTGGGGGAGTCAGGGGGGCTTGGTACTGCCTGGAGAAAGGAGGCAAGTTCAGGGGCTGGGTCCTGGCACTGCTCAGGGGAGAAGATCTGGGGCATCCCCTGGCACCTCACCTTGGGGGTGAACATGACGCGGATACCATCAGCTGCCCCCTCCAGCAGGAGCCCCCGGATCAAGAAGCAGAGCAGCACCACATAAGGGAAGAGCGAGCTGAAGTACAGCACCTAGAGAAGCAAATGAAGGGGGGGGGGTTCACCTGTGGCCCTCTCTCACAAGACCCCACCCTGCCACTACCCCCACCTGTGCATCCCAGCCTGAGGCCATCCCAGAGGGCAGAGATGGGTGGGGAGAGGAGAGTAGAGAGTGAAAAGGATCAGGCTGGGGAGAACAGGCAGGTAGGCTAGTACTCGTCCTGCCTCGTAGGGTCAGAGGTTGTGGGAGGCTAGGGCACAGTGAGGGGGGTGGGTCCAACACCTCCCCTGCCCAAGGGGGGGTCGGGGGTCAGAAGTCAGTGGAGAATCCCTGCCCAAGGGAAGCCAGGGGTGAGTGGGGGGTTAAGTGGGGTCAGGGAAGAGTGGGAAAAGGCTCCAACACTCCCCCTGCCCAAGTGGGGATCAGGTCCCAGCACTCACCTTGCCAGAAGACTTGATTCCCCGAATCATGGCCATGCAAACCAGACTCCAGGCACCCAGCAGGCAGCCGGTCAGCGTGAGGTCCAGGCCCCCCCCATCACTGATGGAGTCTGACACATCCAGGGCCTCTCGATACCAGAAGTATGTTGTGGGGGAGCTGCGGGCGCACTCAGGCTCTACAACAGGGCACCCAGTTAGAACCCAGTTACCAGCGATTTGGACAACAGGGTGAAAAGCAACCTGTTCAAATTTGCTGATGATACCAAAATTTGGGGTGAGGTGGGCACGTTAGCAGAGGGGGAAAGACTGCAGAAAGACCTGGATAGGTTGCAGGGGTGGGCTAACAAAAACAGGATGCATTTCAATACTGACAAGTGCAGGGTGCTGCACTTGGGCA
>JAGPOW010000304.1:112776865-112854484 GCA_030014935.1 Caiman crocodilus | reverse complement strand
CTGCAGAAAGACCTGGATAGGTTGCAGGGGTGGGCTAACAAAAACAGGATGCATTTCAATACTGACAAGTGCAGGGTGCTGCACTTGGGCAGTAGTAACTAGCACCACACTTATAAGACAGGAAACTCCCTTCTTGAGAGCATGGAGGCAGAAAGGGATCTTGGAGTCATTAATGATTTCAAGATGAACATGGGACGACAATGTGAGGTCACAGTCAGCAGGGCTGACCAGACCTTATCGTGTATCCACAGGTGCAAATAAGTAGGACCAAGAAGGTGATCCTTCCCCTCTACATGACACTGATCAGGCCGCAGCTGGAGTAGTGTCCAGTTCTGGGCACCCCACGTCAGGAGGGATGTGGACAACATTGAGAGGGTCCAGAAGACGGCCACCCGCATGATCCAGGGACAGCAGGGCAGACCCTACAATGAAAGGCTACAGGACCTGAACCTGTTCAGCCTCCACAAGAGAAGGCTGAGGGGAGACCTGGTGACAGTCTATAAACTCACTAGAGGGGACCAGAATGGTTTGGGGGAGACGTTGTTTTCCGTAACGCCCCCCAGGATAACAAGGAATAACAGCCACAAGTTGTTGGAGAGTAGGTTTAGATTAGATATCCATAGGAACTACTTCACAGTCAGGGCGGCTAGGATCTGGAACAGACTTCCAAGGGAAGTGGTGCTGGCTCCTACCCTGGGGGTCTTTAAGAAGCGGCTTGATGCCTACCTGGCTAGGGTCATTTGAACCCAGTTTTCTTCCTGCCCAGGCAGGGAGTTGGACCTGAAGATTTACAAGGTCTCTTCCGACCCTACTTCTATGATTCTATGAACCCCGAGGGAGTGGGGGGAACAATGGCTGCTGCTGCAAGGCCAAGGAGATGGGCCATGGGTGGGGTAATGCAGGGAGTGGGAAGGGAGGAACTCTGATATCTGGCAGGGGAAATGGGATGTGATGTATGGAGGCATCATGGAGAATGGAGACAGCAGCCATCAATGCCAAGCAAAGCCCAAGGGGTGCAGTGGGGGGAGAGGGGAAATGGCAGGCAGTGCCCCTGGTGGCTGGCTGGGGTGATGGGGCACAATTGGGGAGGCAGCACATACCCATCTGGGTGCTGTTGGGGACATCAGGGCAGCTCTCCCAGGGCAGTGGATACTGGAAGGAGTGGCCAAGGTAGAAGAGGCTCCAGGCAATGATGACATTGTAGTAGAGCGCCACAAAGCTGCACACCTAAAATGGAGGGACGCTTGTATACGTGACACCATTACCATGTACATGTGACGAAAATGTCATTTTGTGTGACTTAATGGTGTCACCCTACACATACAAGAGTTTTGCGGGTTTTAAATAAGTTTGCATGTAGTTTAGTTTGCAATGATGCATTGCAGCTATTGGTCAGCTCACCCCCGGCCACAGCAGAGGTGGGCAGGCTCCACAGAAAAAAAGGATTGGGGCCCCTTGCCATTTCTGCCTTCAGGTATCTGCTGAAGGCAGAAGCGGCAAGGGGCACAATTTTTTTTTTTTTTTTTGGCGGAGTTCGCCTGCCTCTCCAGCAGCCAGGAGAGGGCAAGCTGTCAGCAGGCCAAGCAACCCCTGAGTTGCAGGAGGGCACCAGTCCTTCCCTCCATGGTGGTGGTGCCCCTGGGGCTGCCTGGGCAGGCGGCTAGCAGGCTGGCTGCTGCCCCAGCTTGGGGTCAGGGAAGAGTTAGATCAGGTTGGGTGCTGCATTTAAGCTGGGGCAACCCCTGCCCATCAGCAGCACACCCAGGTGGCCCTGGGAGGCATCACTGCAGCAGAGGGAAGGAATGGGACCCCTGGCAGCTCAGGGGCCATTGTGGGCAGGCTCCGCTGGAAAAAAAAAAGGATCAGGCCCCTTGCCAAAAAAAAAAAAAAAAAAGGATTGGGCCCCTCACTGTAAGAGTAACAGAAAAATAAAACCCCAAAATTTCAATTAAAAACCCACCATTTCAAATTAGGGGGCCTAGAATGCAACCCTAAGGACTAAACCCCTGCCATGTGTACCATCACCCAAGACCATCAGCCCACACCTGGCTCTACGATGAGACCAGGTCTGGAGTGGGGCATGTCAGGGGCTGGGTCTACCCCTTGCCCCAGTGCTGCAAGCTTCCCTGCAGCAGTGCCCTGCTGTCCCCATCACCTACCCACCACCTTCTTCCCCTCCCCAGTGCCAGTGCCAGGCACTCACCACGCAGCTAGCAAAGCCAATGCCAGCAAGGCGGGGGCTGATGTGCTTCCACACCCCAATGCTGCCCTGGCGGATGCTCTGCCCAGCCGCCAGCTCCAGGAAGAACAGAGGGATCCCAATGACGAAGAGGAGCAAGAGGTACAGGAGAAGGAAGGCTCCTGGTGGAGGGAGCGGGAAGGCGGGGTTAAGGGGTTGCAGAGACACAGACAACCCCCAGTCACCACCTGCCTGCCTTAACCGCTGACTTCTCCCAAGTGTCCAGCCTCCAGTCAGTCCCAGACTGCCCCCCACCAAGCCATTTCCTTGTCTCCTAACCATTGCTGGAGCTCTCCCACAACTCACAGCTCCCACAACCCACAACTCGCAGCCCCCCAAACTTGCAGCTCCCTCCTGGCTTCCCTAGCCCCCCTTATCTACCCCTGCTCTCACTAACTGCCCCACTCCCCTCACCTCCTACCACTCCCTACCCCAGCTCCCCTCCCCCTCCCCGCCCTGCTTACCTCCCCCATTCTGGTGGCAGAGGTAGGGGAAGCGCCAGACATTGCCCAGCCCCACAGAGAATCCAACTTGGGCAAGGATGTACTGGGCTTTGCTGCTCCAGGCTGGGCGGGCAGGCGGCTCTGTGGGCAGCAGCCCCAGGCTGGATTCCCCAGGTGAGCCCAGCTCCAGGTCCGGCTTGCTCTTCTCCATGGCAGACACGTGCAACACATTCACACACGACTCATGCCCTCGTGAGCACATAGGGGGCAATGTCTCACTAACGCTGGTAACCACTCTCTGAACAGACAGGGAAGCTGGCACTCAGGTGGACCCCTCACGTGTTCACATGCAGGTGCTGCCTCTCACACAGAGCCACAGACAGGTGAGCATGTGCTCACAAGGGGACTCATAAACACATTCACACACATCACACTTGTGATCACACCAGAGCAGTCACTAAGGCAAATGATTTAGGCAGCACTTTCCCCTGCTCTTGCACACTGCTGCTCACCTCAGTTCATGCTTGCAGGGCCCTTGCTCACCTCCCCAGAGAACATGCCTACACATGGGGGGAGGCAGCATGAGCTCCTGTTCACTCTCACCCTTGCCAGCAACACACACACACCCACATGCAGCCTTGTGCTCAGGCTGCCAGCATGCGACTGCATAAAGGCTACATGTGTACCCACATGCAGCTCACACAAGGATTCACACTAACACAGGAGGGTGCACACCCAGTCACGCTCACTGGCTCCCCTAGCACACCTCAGAGCCTGGATTCAACCTTGAAAGACAGAAACAAACAGACATATCAAGACAGATGGAAAAGTGGAGGCTTGGACTCCTCCAGGGCTCTCTAGAAATGCAACTGCTTCTGGGGTGGAATGCATTGGGAGCTGTTCATACACTCCTTGCTCGGTACTAACATGCAGCCCCCTCTGTGGAGCGGGGTCCAAGCCAGCTATGTGGTGCCTGGTCCCCAGAAGGCTAAAGGCACAACATATGCCTGTTGGTGACATTGGGAGATAATGTGTCACTAGCGACGAAGTCCTGGCACTAAAGTACCTTTGAGACACGTGTTGATACTGTGCCCCATCCCCTCAGCTCTGGAGAGACTCCCAGAGCTGGCAGGGCCCTCTCCTTGTCCTGGGAAGGTCCAGGGACAGTGCCCACACTGCCAGGATCTATAGGGATCAGACTCCTAGCCCTTAGCTATAAAAATTATAAGGTCTATAGGCATACAAACACCAGACTCTATAAGGATCAGAATACCAGTTGGAAGTAGCTCTAAAGCCCAGGCTCCCAGCCCCATCTTCAAGAACTTATAGGGTGTGCAGTTCCAGTGCCCTGCTACCAAAATCTATAGGGTACACACACTTAATTACCAGAATCCATATGGGCCCATGTCCAGACACCCCATCCTCCGTCCCCACTCATTCAGAATCTGTAAGGACCAGAGTCCCAGCTACCAAAACCTATAGGGTACATGCTACAAGGCTTGAGAATGTAGTGAGCAGATATTTCCAACTCCTCCCCAACTCCTGAAATCTATATGGTCCACACTGCCATGGGATCCATAGGGGCCAGGCATCCAGCTCCCAGCCACAGTCCCTAAAGTCCACAGGATGCCATACATGGCTCTAGAAATCTAGAGGCACGAATGACCCAGTGGATCTGGAACACTATAAAGGCCCCATATCCACGCTTTTCAATTCCTAGACCAAGCCCATCAGCTCTGAAAACCAATAGAGTCCTCCTAGACTTTCCATCCTTACCTTGTGGAAATCTACAGGAACCATGCATGAATCTCTCTTCCCCCACCAAGTCCAACAATCTATAGTTTCCTTGCATCCCCTACCCCCAAGACCTTCATAAATTGATAGGGTCCATGCACTCAGGCCTTTGGCTACAAACACAACCTTACAATGTCCCTGTGTATGCACGCATCTCCATCTTTAGAAAACTATAAGGACCCCTTATCTCCCAACCCCAGATATCTATAGGACCCCTATACACTCACATCTTTAGGGTCCCCTATAGTCCCCATCTCCAACCTACACAGTCTATAGCCCCCCTCCCTTGTGTTCACCGATCCCCCAGAAATTCCTAGAAGACCTCTATAGCCCAGCTCCTGCCTACATTACCTGCACCAGCAGCGATGGCTTGGCGCTGCCAGCTGCTGCCCTTGTGCCTGTCCCTGATGCAGCTCTGGGAGGGCAGCAAGTGAGCAGTGAAGGTACCCCAAGGAGAGGAGACTCCACCCCAAACCTCTTCCTGCCCCAGATAAGCATCAGCCCCCACCCCCCAACCCAGGGCAAATGACCCAGAGAGCACCAGGAGCTCCACAGGCTCTGCCAGGCCTGCCCCAGTGCCAGGGCCTTATCAGCCAAAGGGGCTTCGGTGCCATGGGATATGGAGGGTGGGGTGAGCCAAGGGGCAGAGCCCAGCACAGCCTTTGGCAGCCTGGGCAGGGGCCAAGGGGCTTTTGCTACTGGGGGTAGGGGGTGTTTCACCTTCAACCCAGCCCCTCCTTGTGCAAGGGAGCGTGAGCCCATGTGCAACATGGACCCGCTGCGTGCATCACAGAGACCCCGCGCCCAGCTGGGGCTTGCATTTGCATATGCAAGTGTGTACACAGGAAACCTCCCTGCACGCTTATCACCAATGTGTGCAACCAACACCCCTGCCAGTGGACACGTCCAGCACCTGGAAGACTGCCTAGGCATTGGTGAAAGCCTCACACACACCACGCATGCCCCCATGTAAGTGTGTGCCAGGTTGCAGGGGAAGAAGAGGAGGTTGCTTGGCAATGCCCACTGTCACCACAAGGAATGGGTATTGGTGGAGGCAAGACCAGGGTCTCAGGCCAGCACTGGAGGGAGGACCCTTTTCCTAACCCCTATGGGGCCTGAGCTCAACTCTGGGGTCTCCCAGTCTGGAAGCCCCCAGGGCAGGGAAGAAGGGGGTGGTCCTCCTGCTCTATTGGGAGCTGACACAGGACTTCTGTGTCCTGCCCATGGGCCTAGCACACACACCCCACCCCCACCCCCAAGCTGTACACGTGGCAGAGAGCTCCTGGCAGAGAGCTCCTCTGGCTTCCTGCCCGAGTAGAAGGCAGGGGTCGACAAGCAGGCACTGCCTGTATCACTTGGGACAGGGTGTTGCAGTGAGTGGGGTGGGGGGGGTCTCAGCAAGGACCCATGGGCCCCAATACCCCTGTACACATCCCATCCTAGAGCCAGTCGCAGCTCAGTGCTGAGCAAGGAGGTCTATGTATAAGCATCCCCCAACACTCTGCACCCCAGAGCCAGACTAGGGGGCTCTGAGGATGAAAAGGAAACAGGTTATCAAGGAAACTAATGAAAGAACATATCTAATCATCAGTCCCCCCAGGGTGCCAATGGGCATCACTCTGCTCCCAGAGCTGGGGGGAACCCTGATGTCCTGGCTCCCAATCCCCACTCCTCTAACCCACTAGTGGCCTGCTTCCCCAAGCTGGGGGACAACCCAGGTGTCCAGGACCCCATTTCCCCTTGCTCTAACCCCCCAGCTCCACTTCTCCCCTCAGCTGGGTGAGAACCCAGGCCTTCAGGCTCCCAGCTGCCAGTCTGCCTACAGCCCCTGCACCCATAAACCCAGGGATGGGGAGCAGGTGGCACCGGGAAGGGCCAGTGCTGGTTCATGGGGGCACCCAGCTCCCCGGATCCACCCAGCCCCCCTCTCTACCCCCAAAATCCCCCCACACAGACCCCTGAGTCCCTCCCGCCCCCCTCCTTACCCTCCTGTCCCCGATCTCCCAGCTCCCACCGTGTACAGCGGGGCCTGTGCCCGCGAAGCTGCAGCGTGGCCGGTTGCATCAGCCTAGAGGGGGCGGGGCGTTAACCTCTGTGTGCCCGGGGACCTGCCCATGCCCCGCTCCTCCCGGCTCCGTCCGCTCGGGTCCTTCGCGCTGTCCGTCTGTCTGTCTGCCCAGGTCCCCCAGTGCTTCTACCACTCCATGAGGCCGAAGTTGGTTCCTTATTCCCAGTTCTTTATTCCTTATTCCCGGTTCCCGGTTCCTTTTTCAAAGCTAATCTAGATCCAACAAAAACTTGTTATTAATGAATTCTACATCGTAAAGAGACAGAATTTTATTAGCTATGCATATACGCTAATTAATATGTAAAATAATATCCCACATCCAGTACAGAGCCCTCAGTGAAGGTCAGATTAGGATGGGATTATGGGGCAAAATACTCCTTGGGCCACCCCAAATGTCATGGTGATGCCAATGGGGGGACTGTCCCGAAGAATCCTGACCACAGACCTGCCTGGCCCAAAGCACAGTTTGGCCATGACAGGCTGCCAACTAACAGACCCCATGCCCACTGTACTAAATATAATGGCTTGAATACGGAACTGGCTTTCGGGCTGGAATTATGGCTAGAAATTCTGCTTGGCCCACACATCACAATACCTCTGTGCCACTAGGGCACTCTCCTGGACATCTGTGACCAGACATTTGCCTGGCGCAAAGTGCAGTTTTGCCATGCCAGGCTGCCAACAGACAGCACCCCAGCCACTGTGCTAAGCGTATGGACCCGAATAAGGAACTGGAGTTTGGGCTGAGATTATAGCTTGAAATCCTTCTTAGGTCACCCCAGACCATGTCTCTGTGCCACCGGAGAATGCTCCTAAACATCTCTAATGAGAGACTTACCCATCCCAAAACACGGTTTGCCCGTGCCAGGCTGTCAACTGACACCACTCTCCCAGCCACTGTGCTAAATAAATGGACCTGAATAAGGAACTGGATTTTGGGATGGGATTATACCCAGAAATCCTTCTTCAGCCACCCCAGAAAGCATCTCTGTGGCACCAGGGGACTGTGCCTGACATCTCTGACCAAAAACTTGCATGGCCCAAAACATGGTTTGGCCACACCAAGTTGCCAATTGACACCACCCCCCCAGACACTATGCTAAGTATCTGGAACCAAATAAGGAAATAGATTTTGGGTTGGGATTATACCCAGAAATCCTTCTCCGGTTACCCTCACACCATGCCTTTGTGGCACAGGGGGCTCTGCTGGACATCTCTGAACAGAGACTTGTCAGGCCCAAAGAACAGTTTGGCCATGCAAGGCTGCCAAAAGACAGCACTCCTTCGTCTGTGCTAAGTATATGGATCCAAATAAGGAACTGGAATTTGGGATAGGATAATAGCTAGAAATCCTTCTTAGGCCACCCCAGAACTTGACTCTGTGTTCTGGACATCTTTGACCAGGGACTTGTCTGGCCCAAAGTGCGGTTTAGCCGTGCCAGGCTGACAACAGCCAGCACCCCAGCCACTGTGCTAAGTATATGAAACTGAAAAAGTAGCTAGTCAGAGATGTCCAGGAGAGTCCTCCAGTGGCACAAAGGTGTGCCATGCAGTGGCCCAAAAAGGGTTTCTAGCTATAATTCCATCTCAAAAGCCAATTCCCTATTCAAACCTATGCAGTTAGTGGGAATGGGGGGCTGTCAGTTGGCAACCTGGCACAGCCAAACTGCATTTTAAACCAGGCAAGTCTCTGCTCAGAGATGTCCAAAGAGGGATGGTGTGGGGTGGCCAAAGAAGGATTTTAGGGGATAATTCCAGTCCAAAATACAGTTCTTTATTCAGTTCCATATACTTAGCAAAGTGGCTGGGGTGCTGTCAATTGGCAACCTGGCATGGCCAAACTGTACTTTGGGTCAGGCAAGTCTCTGTTCAGAGATGTCCAGTGTTCTGGGGTGGCCCAAGAAGGATTTCTAGTTATAATCCCTGCCCAAAATCCAGTTCCTTATTCAGGTTCATATAATTAGCACAGTGTTTGGGGGGTGGTATCAGTTGGCAACCTGGTGTGGCTAAACTTGAGTTTTGGACCGGGCAAGTCTCTGATCAGAGATGTCCAGAATAGTACCCTAGTGCCACAGAGGCATGGTGTGGGGTGGCCCAAAAAGGGTTTGTACCTATAATCCCAGCCCAAATTCCAGTTTCTTATTTGGGTCCATATACTCAGCACAGTGGCTGAGGTGCCGTCTGTTGGCATCCCAGCATGGTCAAACCATGCTTTGGGCCAGGCAAGTCTCTGTTCAGAGATGTCCAGAAGTGTCCTCCAGTGCCACAGAGACATGGTCTGGGGTGGCCCAAGAAGGATTTCTAGATATAATTCCAGTCCAAATTCCAGTTCCTTATTTGGGTCCAGATATTTAGCACAGTGTCTGGGAGGTGGTGTCAGTTGGCTGCCTGTTACAGCTAAACCATGCTTTGGGCCAGGCAAGTCTCTGGTCAGAGACGTCCAGAAGAGTCCCCTGGTAGTGCAGAGGTGTGGTCTGTGGTGGCCCAAGAAAGATTTCTGGGTATAATCCCAGCCCAAAATCCAGTTCCTTATTCAGTTCCATATACTTAGTACAGTGTCAGGGGGGAGTGACAGTTGGCAACCTGGTGTGGCAAAACCATGTTTTGAGCTAGGCAAGGCTCTAGTCAGAGATGTCCAGGAGAATCCCTCAGTGCCACAGAAACACGAAGGTGTCCCAAGAAGAATTTCTAGCTATTATCCCATCCCAAATTACAGTTCCTTATTCAGATCAACATACTTAGCACAGTGGGTGGGATGCTGTCTTTTGGCATCCTGGCATGCTGTCTTTTGGCAGCCTGGCATGGTCAAACTGCGCTTTGGGTCGGGCAAGTCTCTATTCAAAGATGTCCAGAAGCATCCCTTGGTGGCACAGAGACATGGTCTGGGGTGGCCCAAGAAGGATTTCTGGGTATAATCCCAGCCCAATATCCAGTTCCTTATTCGAGTCCATATACTTAAAACTGTGTTTGGGGGCTGGTGCCAGTTGGCAACCTGGTGCAGCTAAACTGCATTTTGGGCTAGGCAAGTCTCTATTCAGAGATGTCCAGAAGTGTCCACCTGTGGCACAGAGACATGATCTGGGGTGGTCTAAGAAGGATTTCAAAATCCAGTTCCCTATTCAGTTCCATATACTTAGTACAGTGGCTGGGGTGCTGTCTGTTGGCAGCCTGGCATAGCCAAACCACGCTTTGGGCCAGGCAAATGTCTGATCACAGATGTCCAGGACAGTCCCCCGGTGGCACAGAGGTATTCTGATGGGTGGCCCAAGCAGAATTTCTAGCCATAATCCCAGCTCAAAAGCCAGTTCCGTATTCAAGCCATTATACTAGTATAGTGGGCATGGAGGCTGTTAGTTGGCAGCCTGGCACAGCCAACCCCCCACTCCCTCCATACTCCCCAAAGCCAGCTGCAGGCTTGGAGCCCCGCTGCCCCACAGCTGGCGGGGAGAACCAAACCCCCCCCATCCCTCATATCTGGGCCCACATGGGGTAGCCCCTCCCCCATCACTGCACATCTGGGGACAATTGAGGGGCAGGCCCAACATTCCTCCTCACATCTGGGCTCACGTGGAAGGAAACTGCCTCCCTTTTTCAAAGCTAAAGGGGGGACATCTAGAGGGGGGACAAGTGGGGGGGAGCTGACCCCCAACATATGGGGAAGCCCTCCCCCCCCCCCGTCAGATCATATTTGGGGCATGTGTAGGAGGTAGCCAGCCCCTCCCTATCCCACCACATCTGGGGGTACGGGGGAGCCACCCCCCAATCATCCCATATCTGGGGGCACATGTAGGGGGTATCTCACCCCTCTCCCATCCCCCCACAGCTTGCGCAGCCCCCATCAACACACATCTGAAGGTCCCTGCAGAGGGATCCGCCCCTCTCAGCACATCTGGCGGCAGATCCCCCTGCCCGTCGCCTGGGGGGAAGCTACTCTACCTTAACCCTGCGCTACCTTAAACCCGTGGGAGGAGGTATCATTGCTAATCCCCGGCTGTGCCAGTGGGCGTGCATGGGGCGGGACCACGCGTGGGTGGAGAGGGGCGGGCTCCTGGGGCAGGCAGGAGCGACGGTGCCACGGCGAACGCGACCCACGAGTGTCATCCTGCCCCCGTGGGCTTTGGACCTTGCCTGTCCTCGGAAAGCCGTGAGTGTCCGATCCGGTCGGGGGATCGGGGTCTAGGACACGTGAGTGGGGTGGATCAGGGGGGTGGGGGCATGTAGAGGGCTAGAACATAGGACTGGGGGTGCATGTGGGGAATCTGGGTGGTTGGGTCTGGGGGACACCTTGGTGCCCCAGCACAGCCAGAGGGGAGCAGAGATTTGAGTCACATCAAGGGGTGTTTTCTTGGGGGCAAGGAATTTCCTCACACACTTGCCCTTGCATGATTACAAGTGTATGACCTGGGCCAGGGTCAGGTGTGCAAAGACACTGGGATGGCACAAACCAAAGGCTGGTGAGGGACCTCGAGTTCATATGAGTCGAGTGTGTGTGGCATGGCATGTGTGTGGGCCTGTGCTAGTGAATGTGTGTGCACGAGGGCATCCAGGAACTCCACCTTACTCCTTGCACAGGAGCAAGTGTGAGAGAGGGTAGGGGCTCCCTGCACATTTGTGTGTGTAGAGTGTGAGGTAGGACTGGTGAGAGACCCTAGTTGAGCAGGAGTTAGGGGAGATCAGAGAGAGCCAACAGACATGTCAGTGCACAAGGCATCCATGCATGATGCTTGATAATATGTGTGCCACACGTACTGCTGTGTGTGTATGATACATGCCAGCAAGCATATGTGAGGCCTGATATGTGCGCAATGCATCACTATGTGATGCACACTGGTATGTGTGTGCAAGGCCTGACAATGTACACACGATGCACAACAGCATCTGTGTGTGGTGCCTGTTGATGTCTGTGCAATGCAGAATGGCATCCATATGCCAGAACTGCTGGTGTGCATGTGTGATGCCTGATTGCATGTGTGATGCATGCTGGCACACAAGTACAAGGCTTGCCAATATGTGTGCAATGCATGATGGTGTCCATGTGTGATGGCTGATAGCATGTGGGCAATGGGGACCCATGTGCCACATGCTAGCATGTGTGAGTGATGCCTGATGGCACACATGACACATACTGACCTGCATGTGCGAGGCCCGACAATACATATGCAGTGCACAATGGCATCCATGTGCAATAACTGAGGGTGCGTGCATGACACATGAGGGCCTCTGTGCACAACATGTGCCTATCTATGGACATGCATGCAAGGCCTGACAATGCATGCATGAGGCATGATGGCATCTGTGTGACTCATGCCAGCATACGTGTGCCTGGCCTGATGATACCATGACAGCGCCTGGATACGATGCAGTACATGTGTGCAATGCATGATGGTGCCTTTCCCTCCCTCCCCCACACAGTAGGGAAATTTCTGCTGCGGTGAGATGTTCTGTGCCTTCCCCTCCCCCGTTTCCGCCTCCCCTCTGCTCCGTGACCTCACTACTGTTGCACATGGGTGGGGGCATGTAGCCCCCTTCATACCCCCTAAGGCTCCTATCCCATGGGGCTGGGAGGAGGTGTTGGGGGGAGGCAATCCTAGTTCAGTCCTACATCTGCCCTGGCCACTGGCCCCTGACACCAGCTCCCTGGGGGCCATGCACAGCCTTTACCCTCCTCCACCCTGCCCCCCCTCCCCGGACGCAGGATGTTGCAGTGTTGAGCAAGGCAGAGACAGACAGGAACAGAGTCCACACGCAGTTGGAAAGGCCTTGGAGTCAGGGCAGCCACTGGGGTGAGGGGCACTAGCAGGGTTGGGGGGACACCAGGGGCTTTGGTTCAGGAGTGAGGGGCACCATCAGGGTTGGGGGACAGGGGGCTACAAGTTGGAAGTGAAGGGAACTGGCAGGGCTGGGGGAGGGGGCAAGGGGCTTGGGGTCAAGAGTTGGGCTTGATCTAGGAGTGATTGGAACTGAGGCCTCCAACCCTGCCACTACCCCCCCACCCCACCCCATAGGGTGCCATTGTGATATCACCTGAGAACCCCGGGGTTCCTTGGGGTGGTACCGGCTGCAGTGGCAGCTGCCCCGGGAGGGGGCTTCGACCCATGCTGGGGGATGCTGCAAAGCCTGAACACATCCCTCATTATGTCCCCTCAGGTGTAGATATGGCCACAAAGGGGTGCCTCAGTGTTACCAAGTATTTCCTCTTCATCTTCAACATCATTTTCTTTGTAAGTATGATGGGGGAGCTTGGGGAGGCTGGCTGAGTGGGAAAGGGGTCTGGGGCAGGGGGGATGGGGGGCTGGCTGGGACAGGGGAGTATCTGGAGCAGAGGGGGAACTGGGGGGACTGGCTGAGCTGGAAAAGGGGGAGTTGGGAAGGGGCTGGATAGGCTGGAGGAAGCTGGCTGGGCTAGGGGAGATCTGGAGCTGGAAGGGGATGGCAGGTTCCCAGTGGCCTTGGCTGAGCCTGTGGGAGCAGTGGGAGAGGCAGGGGATTGGATGAAGGCAGAGCTGGCTTGGCAGGGTAGGGGGAGCTGACTGGGCCTCTTGCACTGGTTCCACCCCACCATCTGGGCTGAGCCCAGGGATGGGGGGATACCCAGCTGCAGGGGGGAGGCCTGGAGAGGGGAGCTGCCTTCACTGACTGTGACTGGGCTCCTCCCAGCCTTTTAACTCCTCATATCCCAGCCTGGGAGGGCAGAGAGCAGGCACTGCCAGGGATTAACTCCCGCATCTGTGCCCCCAGCTCCTGGGCAGCCTTCTCTTTGGCTTTGGCCTCTGGATCCTTTTTGATGGGAGCAGCTTTGCAGCTGCGTTGGGTGAGTGACACCCCCCCCCCCTTTCTCCACCCCACAACCCCCTACAACAATGCCCCTTACTCCTGACCCACAGTCTCCTGCTGGTGCCCCTCACTCCTGATGTGCAGCCCCCTGCCCCCCCAACCCTTGCTCAGAGCTTTTCCCTCCGCTCAGGCACATCTATCTATGGACTCAAGGTCTGGTCCTACATACTGTCTGGAGTCGGCATCATCACTATGTTCATCGGCTTCCTTGGATGCCTGGGTTCCCTCAAAGAGATCAAATGCATGTTGGGATTTGTAAGTGCACAGCTCCCCCATCCCATCCCATCCCCCTCCCCTCTTGGGTCCCGGATGCCTGGGTTCTCCATCCACTGGGTTAGAACAGGAGGAAGGGGGAGTCTGGATGCCTGGGTTGTCTTCTAGCTCTGGGAGAGGAGTGGGATCTGTAGATTAGAGCAGTGGGCTGGGGTGTCTAGTCTGGGATTTCATAGAATCATAGTAGAGATATTGGGATCCCTGATGCCTGGGTTGATTGTCATTAGGGTTATCATAAAGGAACCTTCTCCCCAGCCTTACAAGCTCAGTCCTGGTTAGTGCAACTTCCTGCCATGGCCATGTGATGTGCAGGTGCTGCCACATCCTGCCTAGGCTGGGCCACATTCCCCTGGGGCTGGGGAGGGGAGGGGCAAGCCTCTACATGTATGGCCTGGATTCCTGAGGCAGGGTTGGGCGGGGGGGTGCAGAGTCTGGGGTGGGGGCAGGGTTGGTGATATGTGAGTGGCGGAGAGGTCAGTGTTCCCCATCCTAGCTCAGGTGGGGGAGGCAGGGAGGGGCAGGGTTGGCCATCAAGTAACCCACTGCCTTCTCCCACAGTATTTTGCAATACTCTTTCTCCTCTTTGTCACCCAAATCACTATCGGGATCATCGTATATGTGCAGCGTGACATGGTGAGCACTGCTGTGGAGAAGCTCACAGCATGGGGGTGGGGGTGGGTATTGCTGTGGGGAAGCTCACCTCCTTTCTCCCACAGCTCGGTACCAAGGTGGAGAACTATGTCAAAAACCTGATCAAGACATATGGGGAAAGCAAAACCCATGGGGACGGGCATGATAGCTGGGACTATATCCAGGAGCAGGTGAGACCCTGACACCTGCCCAGCTCACCACTCTGTCCAATCCTAATGGAAATGAACCCAGGCATCCAGACTCCCCAACCAGACACCCCTCCCTTTCTCCAGCCTGCCCCCCCCACCCATAACCCTTCACACCCCACACCCCTCTCCAAGCTGGGTTAGAACCCAGGTCTCTCAGCTCTCTACACCCCACTTCCAGAGCTGTTATCCCCCCCAGCCCCTTCACTGCCCCCATCCTATCTCCCACCAGCTGCATTGTTGTGGCTGGGACTCCTATGCTGACTGGAAGCTGAATGAGGATGTACAAGCCAATGCTTCCTCCAGCCTCTACCCGTGCTCCTGCAGCAACACGTCCACCCTGGGGCTCAACACCACCCATTTGGAGAACGGCTTCTGCTCCTTCCAGAGTGACTTGGGGCTCTTCATGGATGTGAGTGCCTGGGGGCAGGAGGAAGGGGCACTGCTGGGGAAAGCTTGCAGCACTGGAGATGGGATGGGGGTGGTGGGGTCCTTGGCTAGAAAGCTTGCAGTGCTTGGCAGTTGATGGCTGGGGCTACTGTTATGGGGAAGCTCACAACACTGGGGGAGACTCCAGCTGGGGGCATTGCTGCAGGGAAGCTCACAGCCTTGCCAGGTGGATGAGGGAGTCACCCAGCTGAGGGCACTGGTTTGAGGAAACTCACAGCCCCCTCTCCCTAGTGACTTTCTGACCCTGCCCCTTCTCACTGCCGTCCAATCAGGGCTGCTCCAGGAGCATCAAGGCCTGGCTGGCTGATAACATCATCACCATCGTGGGCATCTGCCTGGGTGTGGCACTCTTGGAGGTAACAGCCGCTAGGGGATGTTGTGATCTGGCCAGTGCTGTTGTCCCTGCAGCCACCACTGAGGGGAGTGTTGGGGGCCATCATACCCAGTATAACCCAATCCTCCTCCTCCCAGTTCTTCCAGTTGCTGGGCACAGCCCTGGCTCATGCCTTGGAGCAGAGGGAGCTGCATAGGCACTCCCAGGAAAGCCTGTTCTCCCCCAGCAGGTGGCACTTGTGTGTGGGGTGCAGTGGGGGCAGGGTCCTGGGGGTTGTGCAAGTTACACATATGACTTGCATGCATCAGTATGTGTGCGCATGAGTTTCTTGGCTGGCATAGTGCCCAGGCCCTTGGGGTGCACACACTTGCTCAGTTTTGCAGTTTGTCATGCGCTTGTGGTACCACATACTTGTGCGTTGGAACATGCAGGGGTCTGGCTGGGGCAGACATGCACATGTGTGAAGCATGGAGCATGCATGTGTGCTGTGCATGTTTCCATTCAGCTGTGTTTTCACATGGGATCATAGCATGCCTCTTTGTATGTTGGTGATCACGCTTCAGTGTAGTCATGTGTTCACGTCAGTAAGGGGCATGTGGGGTGGTAGACAACTTTTTTACACGTGGCTTAGGCATGTGTTTGTGAATGAACAATCATGGAGTGGACACATGTAGACTGGTGTACATGCATTTGCCTAACTGCACCTCTCCTTGTGCACATGTGCAAGAACACATCACTGACTGCATGTTCTTACCTGCCTGGCTACCTTTCTTCTTGTGCCACACACTCCCTTACATGCTCAGCTCCACACTCCCTGTAGCTCCATTCTTGCATGCTTGTCTCAGGAGGACCCCAGTCCATGTCTGTCCTGTGCACTAACTCCTTTTAACCCCTCCCCTCCCACTTCCCCAGAGATGTGCATCTGGACTATTATCAAGGTAACTGTCCCTGGGGTGGTAGCTGAGGGTGACAGTGGGCAAGGAGGGGGGGACCAGTCAGGGGGAGTCCAGCCAGTCCTGACCCTTACCCCATCATCTCCTCCTCCCTCTTAGGTAAATTCCATGTGCCTGGCATACCTCCTGATCAGACATGTGGCATTTGACACCCTACAGTGGCCAGGCAAGGAAGTGCAGCTGTTCACAGACAGCTTCCAGCCTTGGCCTTCAGCACTGTTCGGGCAGGCGCAAGCACATCACCCTTACCTGACATTCCAGCAGGGGGCGTTTTTAGCAGGCAGGGGTGTAGGAGGCTCTAGCTGCTGCCCCCAAAGTGCAGGTCCCCTGGCAATAAAGCAGCTTTTGAAAGGATGAAACAGCAAAGAGATTCTTGTAACAGGGGGCTGGATGGGGCTTGGTGTTGGGAGCTGTACTGGGGAGAGGGGCAGGGCTGTGATGCAGGGGGACACTGTACTGTGGAGGGGGGTCTCTGTGGTCCTGGAGTGGGAGGCAGTGGGACCCTCCCCGACTGCTCTGTCTCTCTCCCCCAGGTCTGTCTCATGTCGCTGTCGATCTTTCTGTGTAGAAACATGGATCAGAACTATGACAAACTTGTCCGCTACTCTTAGGAGAATCCCAAGATGGGAGCACCCCACAGCACCCCTCACCCCCCAAAACAGGATCATCTGGACTGAGATGACACCAGGCTCTCTCTGGGTGTGCTGGGGGCTGATTCCCTGCTCTTCTCCCACCCTGAGTCTGAGCTGTGCTCACCCCTCAGGCAGTGGCTTGGGTTGCTGTTTCTTTCACCCTCAGGCAGTAGCTTAGGGTGCTGCCTGTATGTAGAATTGGGAATAGGGGGCAGGGCATGGTGGGTCTTGGCAGCAAGGGTGGGAGCTGGGGGGATTTGGGGTGGCACTGACTGGTCTCCCCTGGTGGGGACAGTGATTGGGGACTAATGGGGGCATTGATGGGGTCTGAGTGGGGGACCCTGAGGGTGAATTTCCCTTTTTCCCTCTCTCTTTCCCAGCACAGAGCAGAGGAGACCATGAGGGGCTTGGATTCTGCCCTGGCAGGCTCTCCCAGCCAGATCTGCCCCCAGAGGCCCTCACTTATCTCCTCCTCAGGGTCAAATTTCCATTTCTATTTTTGTAAAAGTCGCCTTGTAAAGAAAATAATTAAATTAGGTCAGAACTCCCCAAAATGGGTCAAACGTGGGTGTCTGTAGGAGATGCAAGGATGAAAGGGTGGAATCTCTGTCCCCCATTTCCCTCCCCCATCACCTTCTAATAGACAGCAGGGCTGCACTGGTTCCTGCTAAGTGC
This sequence comes from Caiman crocodilus, assembly GCA_030014935.1. Classification (NCBI taxonomy): domain Eukaryota; kingdom Metazoa; phylum Chordata; order Crocodylia; family Alligatoridae; genus Caiman; species Caiman crocodilus. The sequence goes on along the minus strand of JAGPOW010000304.1, from coordinate 112,836,953 downwards.
TGACCCAGTCAGTGGTTCTCCCCTGTATTGTGGTCCCCATAGCTAATGCTAGATCTCACTCCTTGGGGGAGGATTGAAAGGTGGGGAGTTGGGGGGTCCCATGGTGTGGGAGGAGACCATGGGGGAGTTCCCAGTGGGCAGTAGCTGTAGTTGGGTGGTACAGTCCTTTGGGGTATTACCAGCATGGTGTGTCCCTGCCCTCTGGACAGAAAGACACAAGGAAGCAGAGCAGTCTGGGAAAATAATTTTATGCACTATCAAAAAATGCCCTTTGTTCACAAACATGGGGGGTGGAGCTAGGTCCCCCATGCAGTGGGCAGCTGGCAGGGGAGGGAGTGATGGGGGCAGATGTTGCTGCCTCATCCATCAACCCAACTCCTGCATGTGGGGGGAAAGGGGACTTTTGCCCTTAAAGGAGCAGTATAAATATATGGTACAAAAATATCTCTTACCTGTGTCTTTAAAAACAAAAAAGAGAGGGGGTCAGTCAGACTCTCCCCCTGAGTGACCTCCCCTAAGGCTCCTCAACAGGAGCCTCCAGCTCTGTCTCTGGGACCTCCACAGGAGCTTCCACTGCTTTCTAGAGGTTAATGGGGCTATGCCCCCCTGTCACACACTGGGGAACACCTCAGGGGCTGACCCTCAAGATTTATCCCATGACAACATGCTGAGGCCCCCAATTGTGAGCAAGGCCTCTCCCACAGATGTCATAAATAATAGGTGGACAGTATTTGAAGCCCAGACAGGGTGTCCCCCAAGGCTGACCCCTTGAAAAGATCCTCCCCCGTTGGCTTAGCATGAGGAGCATCACCACCCTGCATTCCTCACCCCGCGTTCCCCAAATCCTTCCCAAGCTCACAGACTACCCCCTGCTTGCCAAAGGAGCAGGCCTTGTGGGCACAGATAATGACCAGCAGCTCAGGCCCCTCATACCTGCTGCTCACCCCACAGAGGTGCCTGGTTCTGTGGGCAGTGCTGCACTCAGGTCTGCCTGGGGGAGACATGGCAGAAGGGAATGATGAGAGGGAAGGGGTTCAGGTCTGCCTGGTGAGGGGCATGGTAAAAGTTGGGAAGGGAGTGGGGTTCTGCTGGGGGTCAGTCCTTGACCAGCCGGTACACATGGTGCTGGGCCCCTCGCTTGTTGGCTGACACCTCAAAAACAAAGGCCACGCAGAGCAGCAACTCTTGGGAGTCTCGGTTTCTCACCACCTTGGGAAGGCAGAAGGAGAAAAGGGTCATTGGGAACCTCCAAAATAGAAATCCAACCCCCGTCTTGCGCCTGCAGTCCAGGCTTTCTCATGCAGGTGTTGAGGGTATGGGTGCTGGTATTTGAAGTACAGTGTGTTTCAGGGGTACCTGTACAGTATTGTGGTGCTGAGTGCTGCCAGGGGATTTGGGATACAGCTGTTCAGGTGGGTACAGGATGCAGATGCTGGCACTCAGTTTGCAGTGTATTCTGGGGTGTGGGTGTTGTGTGGGGTGGGGGTAGATTTGGGTGGGGTGTTGTGTCTTTGGATGTGCAATGCTGGGGTATAGGTATTGGGGTTCCCCACCTCACCTGCAGTACAGTGAAGTTCTCCAGCACACTGTCCATCATGTACTTCTCAGGTAGCTGTTGCAGCTTGTGCACAAAATTGACCAGGTACTCGCAGAGTGGGAAGCGCAGGAGCCGGAAGACATAGCGCCCATCCTCGAGGTGCCCCAGCTCTGTCTGCAGGGGACAGCAGAGGGGTTATGGCATGAGGGTTGTCATGAGGGGGCTCTTTGTGGGATGAGCCCCACCCATTTCTGCTTACCTGATCTTGGGCTGGGACCCATGCCCTCTCCTTCCAGTCTCCACACTTTTTGTGCCCTGGGCTCCACAATCCCTGCTTCCTTTCCCCATCACCATTGCATTCCCCATTTCTCTCTCCCTACTTTGCACTCTCCCTTCCCCCTTCCCCACATTCACCCTCACCTCCTTTGTCCCCTGCTCCTCCTCCTGCTCCACTTACTCCCTACTCCACCCTCTCGACCTCTACCCCACTACTTGAACCCTGATACTTACCTCAACCCTCTCAACCACCTGCTTGCCAAAGGAGCAAACCTTGTGGGCACAGGTGATGGCCAGCGGCTCAGGCCCCTCGTACTTGCTGCTCACTCCATAGAAGGCACCTGGTTCTGTGGGCAGTGGGGCACTCAGGTCTGCCTGGGGGAGACATGGTAAGAGTTGGGAAGGGAGTAGAGTTGGAGCTCAGCTGTGCCTGTGCAGATACCCCCTGTCCTAAGCTAGTCACTCCCATGATTTCCCACCTGTTCCCCCACATCCCCATACCAGGGAATCCACCTCTCTATTCAGTGAATAGATGGCCAGGCACATGGAGACTTGACCAGGCACATGGAGGGAGGAATACCTGGGAGAATGGAGGAAGACATGGGGCATGAAGGAGGAAGTAAAAGGAGGGAGGGACATCCCAGGGGACAAAAATTCTTCAGGGGGTGACAGGGAGAACAGTGTGGGGGTGGGTACAGCAGGAGAGGTTGGAAGAATCCTAAACTTAGGCAGGTTCAAAGAGTCAGAGACCTGTCCCAATCCCCTGTGACCCCTGGACCCAGAGTCCATGGCACTGCCCTGTCTGGAGCTCACCCAGAACTTGACAAGGAAGAAGGCATTGGATGGCCCCCGTTCATACAGGTCCCGAAGGCCCCCTGTTTTCTCAGGGAACTTGTCATAGATCTGGCGCACGTCCACAGCCTCCAGTGGAGGATCAGCAGGGTGTGGGGGTGATGAGCCAATGTGCACGAAGAGGTGCTGCTTGAACTAGAGATGGAACACCCCAAAATCAGACATCTTGCCATTGGTGGAAACCCCAACTCTTCCTCAGGTGCTGAGAGCTCCCCAAAATCAGCCATTCTACCTGGGATGGGGGCCCTAATTCCTTCATCTCCCCAGGGCAAGGAACCCCCAGAAATTGGGGTTGCTCCCCAGCAGGACCCTCCCTTGCTGCCCTTCTCACCCTATGACCCCCTGTCCTAAGCTAGTCACCCCCATGATTTCCCACCTGTTCCCTCACATCTCCATACCAGGGGATCCACCTCTCTATTTAACTCCTTCCTATGTACCTCCTCAATGTAACCATCACCCTCCTACAGCAGAGCCCCCCCGACTCCCTACTCACAGTCTCGGGCTCAGCTGGCAGCTCCACAAAAGCGGAAAACTCGACCAGGCACAGGTGTGGGGACCCAATGCAGTGGCCAGGCCAGACAGCAGGGCTGGGCACAGGGGGCATGGGCACCTCAAAACCTAGGGGGCATGCTGGGCTGAAACTCCCTTATCAGTCCCACTGCTACCAATGAGACCCCCCCAGCCAAGGTCCAACTGGACCCCCCCAAAGTTCCTAGTCTCCCAACTGGACGCTCAGTGCCCCACAATTATACCCAACCTAACAAAGACACCCCAACTACCTATAATCATGCATTAGCCCTCACTTAGCATCTCAGCCCTATGCCATCTCAATTCCCCCAAAATCCCAGCTCCCTGTCAGCACTCTTGCCACTCCCCTCTGCCCCCCATCCTAGGTAAAGATATGAGGAAACCCCCTTTATACAGACCTGGCACAGCAGGGGATGCAGCAGCTGGTGGGACTGGGTATGGCTTAACACTGTGGTGAGGGGGGGGAAAAGTTTAGTAAGCATACGTAACTAGCGACAGGGGACAATGCTTAGGGGGAATGGGGCAGGCGCTGGTAGTGGGAGGCCCCTAGCTACTCCAACCCCAGCAGGGGGTGCAGGTGTGCATATGTGTGTGTGTGTGCACATGCGTGTGTGTGCATGCGTGTGTGTGTGTGAGAGAAAGAGAGAGAGTAGGGCTAATAGATACTCACTCCTGGTTTGGTCTGGTCTGGTCGGCATCTCCCGGCCAGAACTGAAAGAACTCAGTGGACTAGAACAAAGAGAGGAAATAATTAACTGGAGGAAAATGGCCACTCTCAGCCCTAAGCCCCCTGTCCCCCTCACTCCCAATCCAGAGCCCCTTGCTTCTCCAGTGCTCTTCTCTCTTGACCCACAGCCCTTTGCCTCACCCAGCCCTGAGGTTCTCCCTAGCCCACTGAGTAACCCTTCCACTTTGCAGCCCCCTCCCTTGTCACTCACCCCAGGGCTGGATGGGAAGGGCAGGTGTGTGAAACTGGGGACCCCTAACTTGTCCTGGAGGCCAGTGGCAGAGATGAGCTGGGCAGAGGACATGGCCGCTATGCTCTGAAGGGCTTTGTCCTTTGACACCTGGTCCTAAAGAAGAAAACAGATAGACACATGGACACATTCACCTGGGGGATCACTCAGAATATCCCCTCCCTCACCCTAGGACCAACCATTTTGTGCTCAGTCCTCTCCCTGAACTCTCCTGCCCTAGAGTTAGGACAGAACCCAGATGTGCTGAACCCCAGTCTCCCTTCAGTCTAACCCACCAGACACCAATCCCCTCCCCAACCTGAGATAGAACATGCTGTTGGATCTGAGACTGGTACTGCTCTGTTCTCTGGCTGGGGTATCTGGGCTGCCAGGACCTGGATTGTATGGAGGCAGGAGTGAAGAAAGGGGGGCAAATTGTGGAGTGGTTCCCAAGGGGTTGTTGAAAAGGTGTAAACCCTGCTGGGCAGATATCCCAGAGTATGCTAATGCTGCAACTAGTGTGCCTTCTACATGGAGTCTATTATATACACTAATATACAAAGTATGCCTGTGTACCCTTGGGTATGAGTGGAGGAACATCTATTGCTTAGAGTATACCTGTATACAGCGGTATTCACATCTGTAACAGGCTCAGGTGTATGTTAATGGGTGTATGCACAGGGGGCTTCTCCATGGATGTGTTACAATCAGGCTCTGCATGTACAAAGGAGCATGAGAAATGGGCAGACACATAGTGGTCATGTATCAAGAGAGGGTGTGTATTCAGTAGTGTACAACAGTAGGCATGTGCACAATTTATGTGTGCACAGGTGATATGCAAGGGGACAGTTAGGTGGGTGCAGTGTGTACATGAAGGACAATTCCATGCACATGAGACTGCACACAAGGGTAGGAAGGTCTGTGTGCGTACAATGAACTTCCCAGTGTGTGTGCAGCAAGTGTGCACAAAGTGGATGTTCAAGGGAGAGAGAACAGGGGCAGCATCTCCGTGTGCATCCATAAAACGTGTATGGTGTGCACATGCAAAGGAGTGGACGGGGTTGTGCGTGCCTGAGCATGTCACAGTCCGCCTGTGTATGCGGTGTCTGTGCAAGGTGTGGGCATAACTGCAAACAGATGTGCATGTGTGTGGAGTGAGTGTGCAGAGAGGTGTGAGTGCATAGGAGTACACATGCATCTGTGGATGTGCATGGGGTGGGGGGTGAGTGTGCAGGAAGGTAACCATGCTCATGGGGGTGTCTGGCATGCACAAGGGTGTGGGGTATCCAAGCCCTGCCCCACCCCCTCTGCAGATATTAGCACTTACCACATTCATTGCCTGCAGGGCAGCAGATGTCCAATGGGACCCGATCCAGAGGCACAGGTTGGGGAGTGAGGAGAGAAACATGGCTTAGGAGGAAGCAAGAAGCCTCTGCTCCTACAGCCCAACCCACAGACAGGGGGTGTTGTGGGCACGGGTGCCAGGGGATGCATGGTGAGGGGAAATGAAAGGAAGGGGCAGTTTGGCCTAGGGGTGTAGTATGAGGCATGCAGAGGAGGAATGGGAGTGTCCCAGGGAGTTCAAGGAACTTAGGGAGGGGTGACAGTATCTCAGGGGGTGCAGGAAGCTGCTGCATAGGGTGTGGTGGGTCATGGGGGGGACCCAATCTCACCTTGAGCTTGGATTGAATCTCCCGTGACTTACGCCGTGCCAGGACCTGGATGTGGCTGGACACCTGCAGGGTGAGATGGTGGGGGGGGAGAACAGGGATAGGAGTGGGGGGAGATGCATGATAGACCCCAGCATCCCCCCCTCCCAAGCAGGGGTCACTGCCACTTGCTGTAGTCATGCTGCAGGGGGAGGCACAGAGACACCCACCCTAGGCCTGTAGTACCATCAGGAGTGAGAGGGCTAAGCAACCAGTTCTCCGCACCCCAAAGGACCCTTCCATTTCTATTCCTTCCACACACTCTCCTTTACTCCAGCTACCAGCCTGGTTCCCCCCCCATCTCTACCTCTCCCTTGTGCCCGTTTCCCTCTCCATCACCCCATCTTCCTCTCCAGCCTTTATGCCTCTAAATTTTTCCACTCCTTTATCCAACCTGTCCCTCCCAGCACCCTCCAGCCCCCACCGTGAGGCCATGCCTGCTTCCGGGTGCGGGTTTTCCCTGTCCGCAGCTTGATGTATCGGGCGATGAGCTCATTGCGGCCTGAGAGAGACAGAGACACAGAGAGATGGGCACTGGGGGTGGCGGGGCTCCAGCAGGGAGTGCTTTCCCCTAATTCAGTAGGGAGAGGCAGGATGGGACCCTGGGGCCAGGCCAAGGGACTGAGAATGATGCCTCAGATTTCTGGCTTAGGATAGGGGGAGCCAGACAAGGGGTGATGGAGCATGGCACCCAAGGCACGTGGGACTGAGGCATCTGGATAGGGTGACCAGGTGAGATAAGAAGTATGGGAGTCAGGTATCCAGGCATGGTGGTATAGTGTCCAGGCAGCATGAGACCTGAGCAAGGTGAGTGTAGGACTCAGATGAGCTGTTACAGAACCCAAGTGTTTGGCAGGGACCTGAGCATCTGGGCAGGATGAATATAGGACCCAGGTATCTGTCTGAGGTGGTAATGGACCCATGTGTCTGGCACTCACCGTACATCTTGCCCTCATCAGACAGAATAATCTTGCGCCGCCCACAGGGGGGATACACAGCCAGTGCTTCCTGGAAGCTATGCTCAATGTCGGGGCTCCAGACGCCCTCAGCCTCATTCTCCATTGCCTTTTCAGGAGGCTCCCCTGTCCCACTGGGGGGGCTGTCCCTCACACCCCACCTGCCTGGCTCAATGGTGGTGGCTAGAGGGGCCAGCAGGTCCTGCAAGTGAAAAGAGGGAAAAAGTGGGGCGAGTCCCAGGTAGACATAGATCGTCCTACACCCATTCTCCACCATTCCCCCAGAGGCCTTTGATCCTCAAAGTGCACCCCACATATATAAGACCCCTTGAGAATCCCCATGGCTCTGTATGGAAGTCTCCTCTGCCCAAACATCTGATCCCACTTCCCCAGTGATAAAGACCCTCCCCTGTCCCCAAGGCCACTACCCATCATGACCCACAGACTCTGTCCCCTTTCTCCCAGGCGACATGGAAGCCTAGATTGGGCACCTGGGTTCTCCTGAGACCTGGAATCGGATCATGCAGGATTCTGTAAGCCCAGACTCCTGGATTCTTGCTCAGCTCTGGAAGGGCAGCGGGGTCTGGGGATTAGTGGAGGAGGTGACTGGGAATCTGAATGTCTGGGATGCAGCCCTTGATCTAGCTGGGAGCCCTCTCTACCTAACAGGGGGCAGATTCCATCTCCCAATGGCTCTGTGCCCCCTTGTGCCATCATTTCTGCTCTGCTCACCTTGGCCCTGAGAGCTGCTACTGGGATGGGGGTACTGGGAGAGAGTTTGGTTTGGGCATATGGAAACAATGAGCCTCCTCCAAAAGGATACTCTTCTCTCCTCACTGCAGCACAATGTGTGCCCCTCCCCCCCCACTTTAAATGGAATAGAGTGGATTTCCCAGTACTGTGAGAAGGAACTCATAGAGCTGGGAATAATAGAGCTGGGATAATCCCAAGGCTGCAGAGCAGGTTGCTTTGGGGCAGGAGAGAGGGGCAGAGCAAGGGAAAGTGCTGGGCTGGGCTGGGCTGACAGGGGGCTGTGAGGCAGGAATGGGGGACACTTTCAGAGCTAGGGGGAGACCAAGGCTAGATTGGCATGGCCTGTAGGATGGGAGTGATAGGGAAATCAACAGGGATGAGTTGGGGAGCTTGGATACACCAGGTCTAAGAGGGACAGTTTCTGAATCTGAACAGACTCTGAGTGTACAAAGGAGCATGAGAGATTGGCAGACACATAGTGGGCATGTATCGAGAGAGAGTGTATGTTCAAGAGTGTGCAATAGTAGGCATGTGCACAGTTTATGTGTGCACAGGTGATGTGCAAGGGGCAGTTTGGTGGGTGCAGTGGGTACAAAAAGGTGATTCCATGCACATGAGGCTGCACACAAGAGCATAGGCAACCTGTGTGCATGGAGGTCTGTGTGCACACAGTGAACTTACTTGTGTGTGTACAGCAAGTGTGCACAAAGTGGATGTTCAAGGGAGAGAGAACATGGGGGAGCATCTGTGTGTGCAGATATGTATGGTGAGCACGTGCAAAGGAGTGGATGGGTATGTGTGTGCCTGAGCATGTCACAGTCTGCCTGTGTGTGCATGGTGTGGGCACAGATGCATACAGATGTGCATGTGTGTGGGGTGAGTGTACAGAGGTGTGAGTGCACAGAAGTACACATGGATGTGTGGATGTGCACGGGGGGATGCAGAGAAACATGACAATGAACTCCTAAAATAGCTCCTGATGTGTGGGTCCCAACCCCCTGAGGTCGTGTCCACATTATTATTCCAGCACCTTCCAGCCCCTCTGTTCAGCAATTCTCTTTCCCCCAGCTCAGGGGTCTGGGTCACAGGGACAGATCCCTCCCCCTTTTGCCTGTGGCTTTCCTGGAAAACACCTCCCACAAGGGAGCACCTGCAGACAAAGGGAACAGTTCTTTTTGCCTTCAGCAGTTAGCTCCAAAAGGCTCTTTTTTCTGCAAAGGAAGTTTAGAAAAACTTCCCCTGGACACCAGGCATGGGGCTGAAATTTTAAGACCTCCCCCAGCCCTTTTCAATCACAGATGCCAGGGAAAAAAACTTTCCCAGAGCAAGGAAACATCTCTAGAAGCTAACAACAGCACAGATCTCCAAGTTCCTGGAAAGCTAGAGGAAATATTAAAAGCAGGAGCATGTAATTTTGAAAGCATTCATTTTCCTGAAGGGTTCCCTTTTAGATCAGGAGTTTGCCACTAGTTCCACATCATTTTAACACCAAGCAGGTTTAGATTCTTTCTGCCCATAAATGAGGTATGTGTGTGTGTTATAATTTCCTTCTACAATTAGCTCTGTGATTTCCAGACCCAGGATTAATTTGAGGCCTACAGGAAAAGCAAAAAGGGAACTGTGTTTTGCCAGAAGGTAAATGAGATTCCAGAAAGGTTGGTTGCAAAGGAAACCACATAATCAACCCAGTTTTCCAAGATAAACTTCCCACCATCAGAGAATACTGGCTTGGATTAAATTTAAAAGACCTTCCAGAGGTTAGGGGAAGGGGGGAAAATAAACCAACCACTGAAATATCCACAAGGTTTGTTGCAAACTAAGCCACAAAATAACATGGTTTTCCAAAGCCAACTGTGCAGGGAAGGGTTGAAACAAATCTGTTTTGCCAAAGTGAATCTGCAAATTTTCAAACACAATGCCAGGGAAAAGGCTGCCCAATGCAGCGTGCCAGAGGGCAGGTTACAAGACCATAAAATCCAACCCATTTCCAAACATACCAAAACTTTCCAAATAAAAAAAAGACACAGAACATTTCCCTCCCTCCCTTCCCCTTCTAACAATCCCAAATCTTGTTGCAGAGGGGGAAAAAAACCCCTACAAAACCAACTTTGCTCTCCCAACTTGAAAGATTCAAAGCACATTTTGTAGAATTCAGAGGAAATCCCTGACTAGACAAAAATCCACTTCATTTTTTGACTGAGTAAAATTTCTGCCACTTGGAAAAGCCATGCTGGGATGTAAAACTTCAGCCTTAAATCCAAAGTGATTTTTTCAGGAGCAGTGCACACAATAAAACCTTGACACAATGAAAGGATCAAACTCAAAGTTCAGGGCCTGTCTTGCTCAAAGCTTGTAAAGGGTGATCCATCACCCTAGGGGGTAAGCAGAGGATTGGATGAATCTAAAATCAAGGCCTTTGGGGAGCTGAATTAAAATTCTAGTCGCCATGATTCATATAACTCCTATGCAACACTGTGGGGACTGAACCCCAGGTGAGGTACAACTGGTAAATCAACTTGTGATCATTGGGTAACTGAAATTTCAATCTACCCTATGCTCCACATGCACAAACATTCACATATCACACACACATGTTCACACATTTGCTCACACATGTACACACAAAACCAAGTACACACATTCACTCATATACAACAATGCTTGTACACACACACATACATGTACACCTAAGTTTTGGCTGAGATCAGCAGTTTCAAACGCACATCACTGGAAAGTTAAAGGGGTCCTACCACCTCCTTGTGAAGCTACAATTGTCAAGTTTGCCAGAGAAACCCTGTCTCTGTACAACCAAAACTGCTTGATCCCAGATTCAAAAACAATCAGAAAAAGTATCACCTCATACAGGGCCACACACAGGCATAGGCAACCTGGACAGAAAGGGGGCCTGAAAATGGTAACTTTAAAATTATTATAATCATTATCTCTGGCAAAGGAGGCCCCAATACAAAACATTTGACCAGGGCCGCCAGGAGTCTCGGTATGGTGCTGCTCTCATAGAAGATCCTTATTGAAGATTTTTTTTTGTTATTATTAAGACAAGTGATTTCTGTTCCATTCTGAATTCCTAGGAAGGGAAATCTGAGATTTTTAACCTCTTCTATTAGCAGAGAGAAGGGTTTACTCATTAATCATTTCTGGGGAAGAAAGTTTAAAAGGACTGGATATAGAAGGAGAGAAAAATGCTCCATTTGGAGCGAGGCAGGGATGGGGGGAGGTCAGTGTGGAAAGAAATTTGGAAAGAAGGGCCACGCAGTGAAAAAAAGAGTAAGCAGTAACTATACAACGTTTGCAGCAGACACACACAATTGGCAGTGTAAATAATTTTCACACATACAGCAGAAGCGTGGCCAGCTCACACCCACCCTGCTTTGTAATGCACACAAAAATAGCCTCTGAACACACAAGGGGAGTGCAACAAACTTTCACACAGCCCTTGCAAGATGCAAATGGACAGCTGAAGTGGTGCACACATGCCCTTGGAAACCCAGGCCAAAGTGCAGGGAAGCTGTAGCGCACAGCGCCCCCTGGAACACACTCAAACAGAAGCATAATGAACCTTCCCATGCCCACTACAGCACACAGCCTTTTATACACACACCACACAAGTATAAGCAACATACTCACACAGCCACATCCAGATCCACATAAAAAACTGTTATATTTCTCCTGATAACCCCCTACTCCTTTATCCTTGGCCCTAAAAGAGAACCAATTTCAGCCCTCCAAGTTTTCAGGCTTACAAGGAAAGTTTTTCCTTCCACCAAGCTAGTCTCAGCTGGTGAAACTCTCCCAACAATAGGGGCTGGGGATGAAACACAAGGAAGGAAACAGCTGTAACAGAAAAGTTTGCTTACCTTACTGCAGATTGAAGTTCAGATCTCACTGTTTTGGGATGATCTCTCTCTCTCTCTTTTTTTTTTTTTAGAGTGAATTAGTACAAGTTTTGGTCTAGATTTTGTGGGGGAAAGAACCAGGAGAAAGACCAATTCTTCTTATCTTCAAAGTCTGGGGGAGCTCTTGTGCTTATTGATAGATGTTTGGAATCTTCTTCACCCTGCTTCAGCAACAAAATTAAAATGGGGTTACATTTTTATTTTCATCTTACTGCCTCCACATTCCCACCAGAGTCCCCTCTCTTTTTCCAGGCTCTCTGGAGGAAGGGGAGGTGGGGGGCAGGGCTGTGCTAGCTCCTGATATCAAGGGGGCAGCACTGGTCCTGGTATTTTGGAAAGGTGACAGCTTTTGGGAGGAATGCCTGGAATGGCTTAGCTCACTGAGTCAGTTTTAGGGGGGGAGGAGCTTGGGGGGCAAAGGGGTGGGGCTCCTTCCCCTCTCAAAACTTAAATTGTGGGGAAGAGGGGAATAGCAGAGGATTTAGGGAGAGTGAAGGAAGCAAAACATGGAAGGATTTCATCTGGCTTTAGAAATTCTGAGTAGCACTATTGGAAGAAGCTCACAGGCAACCCTTGGCCATGGGTACCTCTGTGGGAAAGCTTGTAGCAACAGGATATTGCTGAGGGGGAAGCTCACAGCACCAGGAGTCCATAGTTGGGGCACTGATAGGGGGAAGGCTCACAGGACCTATCCCCAACTCCTATGGGGAAGCCTGTAATGTTGGAAAAGGACTATGATGATGGGAAATGCTGACCTCAAGATATAAACTTCAGGGTAGGTTTTCCCAGGCATGTCCTCTTTTTGAGCTCTCTGATCTCTGTCTGGGCACTGGCAGTGTCAGGAAGCTGCTGGTCAGGAGTGAAGGGCACCATCATGGCCCAGGAGGGCAGGGTACTGTGGCTTGGGGGTGAGGGGTATTGGCAGGGCTGGAGTCAGTGGCTTGGGAGTGAGGAGCAGCAGCAGAGCTGGGGGGAGGGCTTGTGACTTGGCAGTGAGGAGCAACAGAATGGGGAGGGGCCAGTCACCAGCATATCACTCCCCCCCCCCCCATGACAAGTGTCCTCTTTTTTGGACCCAGAAATATAACCCTATGAACCTGCAAACCTTGGACTCTGACAGACCACAGACACAGGATAATGGGGTCCCCTCCTGGGCAGGGAGAAGCAACTGGTCAGTGAGAGCAGTATCAAGGGGGCAAAAATAGTTAGAAAAGGCAGAACTGAATGCTGGAGGATTTGGGGGACTGGATGTGGAACCCAAAGTCTACAGGGAGACCATGTGGAGACTGAGATGAACAAAGGCTGGATACATGGGTGCTCAAGGACTGGGAGTGAGGGAGCTGTAGGGTGAACAAGCTGAGTGTGAGAGATCTGGAGAAGGGTTGTGGGAGCCATGGGGTGAATGGGAGCTGAGTGTGAGGATGCTGTGGGGTGCACAGAGGCTGAGTGTTGGAGGACTCAGGGTCTGAGCATGGGCTGTGGGGTATACCAAGGGAAAAATATGTGATGGGTAAGAGAGTCTCTTTGCCCATCAGCACCATACCTAAACTCCTGGTGGCCCCAGGCCAGTTTCTACTATCGGACCCCCTTTTGCCAGAGTAATGATGTCTGGCTTTTTTGCCCAGGTACACCTGGAAACCTGGCACAGGGGAACGTATTACCCTAGGTAAGTGCTCTTCCCCACCAATCTACTCCCCTCCCATCGAACTGGACAGATCTCCCCCTTTTCCACCCATCAGGGACCTCCTGTGTTGAACTGTAGGTATGTGATGTTGGTCATCCCAAATCTGGAGCAGAGGGAAGACTTCTTATAAACACCCTGCAGTTGTCTAAAAGACTCCACATCTGGGGGTGCTATGTATAAACACCTCTCACATTTCTTTGGGACCCCAGGTGTGGGGGTGCCTGTGGGAGGGAATGGCAGAAATTTCTAGATAGTTCTGTCCCTTTCATGAGGAATCCAACAGCACCATCTCGTGGCATATGGCGGCACTTGCAGGACTAAGCCCCACACCCAAAAACGCAGTGGGAAGGATATTGTGTGCGCTGGGGTGAGTGTCTTTTTAAAAGCATTTTAAGGAGCCAGCTGTTCCCTGTGAGCTGGTGGCTAGAGTATGAATGAGAATCTCAGATGTATTTAGCCCCCTGTCTGTTTAATAAAAAGGGGGGGGGGGCACCATCTAATCCCTGTGCTCCACCCCAGAGTCAGCTATATCTTGGTGCTGGGTAAGGGTCCTTTCATAAACAGCATCCTTATGCTCGACTTCAGAGATGGCTGCATCTATGAGCTAGGCAAAGAATCCATGTATTAACACCCCATGGGTGGTGTTATCACCCACCTGGCATGATGCCTACCTGCATGCCTGGGTGCTGACCCTGCCCCAGCCCTGGCTCCAGCCGGTTCTGGAATGAGAACCCTGTTTGAATCACAGCTGGTGCTGAGCCGTTGCGGGTGGCTGGGAGGTGGCTGGTCGGTGATAGAGGGGCAGATTGGAAGGGAGGTGAGGGGCAGAGGGGTTTCAGAGAAGCATCAAGGCTTAGGGGTGCTCAGGAAGGAGGGAGCTGTAGGGTACTTGGGGGTAGTAGACTTGTGGAGCAGAATTTCCTATGAGTCTCAGAGCAGGGCGGGGGGGGGGGGGAAGACTCTGGAAGTGGAAATGGGGCAATTGGGAGGAGAGGGAGAGGTGAGGACAGAGAAGAGGGGAGAAGAGCCGTAAAGGAGAAGGATCAGCTCCTGTGGGAGACACCTTTGGGGACAAGGAGGGCTGTGGGGCAGTGAGCATGATGTGTTGGGTATGGACGGAAGTGAGTAGGAATGAGATGGAGGGAGGGCTGGATCTGGGAAGGGAGGAATGGAGGGTGGATGAAACAGTGTGGGGGGGGAGTAATGGATAGTATCGGGGTGAAGAGCTGGGTGGGGGAGCGCATGGGGATGGGCATGGAGACCACGGAGGAGTAAAACAGGGAGGATGAGGACGAAGGAGGTGTAGGGGTGGAGACGGATGCAGGGCTGTGCGGCGGGGAGCGCAGTGCCAGCCGCACCCTCCGGGCGGGGCCAGAGCTGCATCCACCGGGCGGGCGGGCTGCCGGGACCCTGAGCGCATCTCTCCACAGATCGGCGCGGAGCGGAGCGGGCCGCGCTTGGCAGCGGAGATGGCGGCGCGCGGGCTGCCGGGCGCCCTGAGCGCGTTGCTCCTGCTGCTGCTGCAGGCCTGGGAGGGAGCCGGCGCCCCGGCCCCTGCCCCGGCTCTCCTCCCTCCTGCTGCCCTGCAGCGGCTCTTGGGCGACCTCAGCAGCATGATGCAGCGCGGCCGGGTAAGACCGGGCCGGGGAGGGGGATGTGTGGGACACGCAGGTGCCAGGCTGTCCTCCCACAGGCGAGGCTGCTTGTCTCCCGCATCATTGCATTGCATCCCTCCCGCCATCTCACTGTATCCTGTCTGCCTGCACTCCTCTCTGTCCATTCCCATACACAGCCCTCTCTGCCCATCCATCTATCCATCCACCCACCCATCCATCCCACTATGTCTATTCCATTTTTCCTGCTGTGAGCCTGAGCTGCGCACAACCAGCATGCTTCCATATTAACTGGGGAACTGGACCTGTATGTTTGTGTGTGCATGCTAACATGTGCCGCGGTGTGTGCCACTGTGTGCCTGCCTGTTTTCTGATTTCTTTTCCCAGCTCAGGAACTGGGGGCTCATGGCTTAGTGTGAGGTTTGGAGGAGCAAGAAAGGAGGGAGTACTGGGGGTGGGAGACAGGACTCCTGGCTTCTGTCCCAGGTCAGATGGGGGAGTGGGGTCTGATGGGTTGTGTGGGGAAGGGCTGGTGGCATGTAGAAAGAGCAGTGACTCACAGAAGGAGTTTGGGCCACACGCGTGCTGTTGCAGAAGGAGATGGGGCAGATGGAGGAGGGCTTTGAGACCCCTGTGGATTTCAGCAAGCTGCCCCCAAACTACCATGACGAAGAGAAAGAAGAGCGCAGGGTGGGCAATGCCACAGTGTACAGCCATCGGGAGATCAACAAGGTGAGCTCTGAGTTGGGACAAGGGATGATGCATGGGCTCCCCTACCCATGGATTGGGGCCCTGCATTGGGGGCTGACTTTGCTCCTCAAGGCTTGTAGAGGTCAAATCGGGTGTGGCTTGGGCACCCTGCACTGGGGTAACTGTCCCTCAGGACCCATGGGGAGCAGATCAGTGACATGATTGGAGCTTTCTTCTCCTCAAGGCCCACAGGGGGCAATCTGTGGATGTGGCTGGGGCTGTGCCTGGGGGTAAATCAGGAGTGTGCCAGAGTGCCTTGTGCTGTGGCTGTTCCCTGTTTACATGTAGGAGCCTTCCCTGGACCTGATCCTTGTGCTTAAGAAACTCCTCTGTCCCTTGCAGGTAACAGACAACCAGACAGGAGAGACAGTCTTGTCAGAGAAGACAGTGACTTCCATTGAGCAGGGAGACCGGGGCCTGCTGGAGAACTGGAAGGTCAGTGCAGAGGGACCAGGAGTCGTGCAGAGGGACCAGGTGTGGGAGAAGAGTGAGGTCTAGTGAGTGAGACATAGAATGTCTAGTGACATAGAAGAGTGAGGTCTAGAGCAGGGGCCTAGGAGCCAGAACACCTGGGTTGTATCTCAGCTCTGAGAGGAAAGTAGGGTCTGGCTGCGGGGGGAGCAGGGGAAGAGAAGGAAGGGATTGGGAGCCTGGGTGACTAGGTTCTAGCCTAGCTGTGTGTTGTATCTCTGCTCTTAGGATGGGAAGGGGGAGGAATTCCTCTCTTTGCTCCCCCATCCCTGTGCCTCAGTTTCCCCTTCTGTACACAGAGCTTCTGATAGCAACAATTAGCTTGATTCCTTCAACTCCTGCATCAATATTCAGGATCGTAGCAAAAACTCACAGTGACAACCTCTTTCAGCTTCCCAACCCAAAACTGTGTTCCAAAGGCCTGGTTGGCTGGATGCATGGATCCCAGGGAAGGCTAGGCAGGCTGGCTTGTTTCTCTGGCAAATGGAAAGAGGCTTCATCCCCTGTCTGCTTGTAAGATGGCCCCTCTCTGTTTATCCAGAGATAAGGTTGCCTGGAACCTCTGTCCCTACCAGACCAAGCCTGGCAATAACAGGAGAAGTCTAGTTAAAAGTATTACCAAGTCTGGCAGCACCAGAAAACAAGGGCAGAAATGGAGCATTAGTCAATACTGCTGCTGTGCAGGGAGGGAGAGAGATGGTTCCATGGTGGGGATGGATAGAGGGGGTATGGACAGCAACTGAAGCTGGAGCTGGGATAGAACCCAGCTGTCCTGACTCTCAGCCCTACCCAGCACTAGACCCCTCTCCTCTCAGAGATGGGACAGAAGCCAGGAATTTTGCCTCCTTCCCCCTTCCACTCTAGTCTTTCTTGGCCCAATGCATGGGTTATCCAGTCCCCATTTCTCTGTGTTTCTTCCAGGACAGACAGAGAGCAGGCAGAGAGGCAGACATACAGCCTGCTGTGGCAAGACACTTGCCACTGATTGTCCACCCCAGACTGACTTTCCTGATCATCCGCTTACCACACAAAGTCAGGCTCACGAAGAAGGCCATCAAGTCAGGCAACTCAGCTCTTAGCAACAGGAGGCACAGACTCTTATCCATTCGGGACGGGCTGAAGGAAGCCCCCCATCCTGAGAAGAAAGCCCCCTCTGTGATTGTGACTCAACAGAGTCACAAAGTCATGCCCCGCAGGCTGCATTTTTGGTTTCTCTTCAGGAAACTCCAGTGAAAAGTTGGGGGAAGTATCACACAGGCAATAAAGGAGTACAAAACCCTTCCATAAAGTTAGATCCCTGTGTGTTTAAAACCTCAGAGTTGCATGTTCTTTCTTGTACAATAAAAGTTATTCCAGGGTAGCAGACAAAACATGATGAATTAGGGCTATTAGGTGAAAATGTGAAGCTTAAAGCAATGGTAGCAGTTGATTTGAAGGTAGGGAGGTGCTGGATGGGTGAGAGCATCAGTTGCAGCCTTGGTCCCTGCTGCGACAGGTGCTGTCCAAACATAGGACAAAAAGGCTGTCCCTGCTCCAAGGAGTTTACAAGGGTCAATCTACTCAGATTCCTTTGGTAGAGTTTCACAGAGTAATGGTTTAGGATCCTAAGGTGGGGTAGGAAGCAGGAGGAGGGGTCTCTGTTCTGATATTTGCAGGTCTGCAGCCTATATCGCATGCCCTCCTCTTTGTTTCCTCTCTGCAATGTGTAGTCCTGTCTGTTCTCACTCTCTTTATCCAAGAGATTTCCCAGGCCCTCTCTTTCCCCACCCACCATGACCCCCTTAGAAATGGGGTGATCAGACACAAACACCGGCTAGATCCCTAGCTATAGCTAGTCATCTTAAAACTGCATAAAACAGCTGCTTTGCCCCACCCCAGAGGTGGCTGCATCTCAGCTGATGGGTCCCTGTACCAACACCCCCTTCAACCCTGCTCCAGAGGCAGATGTATTTCAGCACTGAGCCAGGGAGCCTGCATAACTGCCCTGCAGATTTTACAAGACTTAACTACAAATGCTCCAAATGTTGGTTCTGTCCTGGGTCTCAGATTATTTTAACAAAACACTGGGTTCCTCTGCTGTTTGGCATCTTAGCACAAGGCGAGGCCCATGGATGTGACAAGTTGATTCAGTTGCTTGGCAAGCATGATGCCACCATTATAATATTTCCAGTAACAGACATCAGGCAGCTGCTGGGTTGGATGGGTTGGTGGTCGGTCAGCTGATCCTACGTGAATGTCCAACTCTGATGCCTGGTCATCTGATAACCTCACCCTCTTCAAATCTACTTAACAGTGCAGAAGATTCCCTGTCATTCTGGCTGCCAAACAGAATTATTGCTATTATGGTATGTGTGATAGTAGAGGTCAGAAGCCCTAACCCAAAAATCAAAGCTGCTCCAGAGTGCCAGGTGCAACTGAGATTGGGGCCCCCATTATGCAAGGCAGAACAGGGACCTCCTTGAAAGAAATTGGAACCTCCATTGTGCTGGGTGCAGAGATCCTCACCTTGGTCCTCTGGCACTGTATAGACCCTGACTGAGAATGGGGACTTTGTTGTTCCAGACACTGCAGAGATGCTAACTGAGATCAGGGCCCCTGTTGTTCCAAGCACTGTAGAAACTGCAACCAAGATTGGGGCTCCCCATCATATTGAGCTCTGCACACATCTCAAGCAAAACTGGGGTCTTCATTGTGCTGGGCACTTCACAGAGTCCGACCAAGATTGGGGATTTCACCATACCAGGTGCTGTAAGCACCTGACTGAAATCATGGTTTCCATTGTAAGGGTACTATAGACACACAGTGTCCTTGGCCCAAAGAGCTCCCAGGCTAACTAGACAAAGCAGACATGTTATCCTGGCTGGGCAGACTCAAAGATTTTAAGGCCAGAACAGATCAGTGGGTTCTTCTGGTTCTCACATATCACAGACACCTTTACCTACTGACCCTGAAGGACATGGGGTCTTGATTAAAAGGTTGGTGGGTGCAACCCAGGCACTTTGCAGGAACCGAGACTGGAAATGACTCATCCAAGGCTATGCCAGAGTTTGCAGTGGAGTACCTGGGGAAGTACTCTGACCTCCTGAGTCTTTGGAGTGGGACTCCTGCTGATACCTGTGGGGTGCACTCTGTTCAGAGGCTCATCACAATGGAGGCAAATATGCATTTCAGAACAGGTAGACAGACTGATATTTTTAAGCAATTAAATCTAGTCTTACTTCCATGGCAGAGGGCAGACAATTTCACTGTTATCCCTGGACCAAGCCTAATAAACTTGCATCAGACTGGTGGTTCTTCAACTTATTTGAGCTGCAGAGACACTCTTTTATGTTTATTATACTGCAGTGTTACCCCAGTTATTCTACAGCCCATATATAAAATAACAGTGCCACATTATAACAGCCCTGTTAATCCTCTAATGCCTAAGAGATGTTGCAGAGCTGTTCTTTATTTTTCCTCCTATTCTTTTCCTCCATTCACATTCCTCTTCCCCCTTCTGCTTAAAGATTCCTTCCTCATGTAGAAACATACTACATATCCCCAGGGGTTCAATTTGAAAAATACTGTATTCAACTAAAGCATATCTTCCAGAAAAGGCATTGGATCTAGATGCAATGACATCAAGAAGTGGAAAACTCACTGCTTTCCTCAAGGGTCTGCTAATAAATCACCCTCACTTTGAATTTGTTTTTGCCTAGTCTTAGTTTAACTTGTCTGGTTTTACTACTAGTCACTAAGTCTTGTTATGACACGGATGAAAGAACCTTTAGGGCCTGGTGTTTTTCCCTGTGATGGTACTGATGGACCATTAAATAGTCAACTTACCATTTTTTTTATAAGATTTTTTTCCATTTTTCTGAATAGATTTTGCTCCTGGAGTTTCTGGCTCTAAGGCATTTTCTTTTAGTTCTCAAATCTATTTTGTAGCTCATCACAGTGCACACGCTGATTTGTTCTGATGTCTTTTAAAAAGGGAGTCCTCTTCACTTGTCAGAGGCAGTATTGCAGTGTCAGTCTCTCCAGTCCTGTATAACAACAAAAAATCCCACTCTTCCTTCCCTGTTGCTCCCAGGATTGTGTTTGCTCTTTGTAATAGGCAGCCAGTTTTCTAGCAGCAGTGAAGAATGGAGAGTGGGATCCTTAGAGCATGGGACAGTTTAGATGGGATTTTGCCCTCCACCCTGGCTTTGAGGGTGATACACATAGCAGAGTAGGTGGATAAGGAAAGGAATGGTCTCCTTTTCATAGCAGCTTTGAGGCTCTGTTCTCTCTAGGGGTGCATGGGTGATGATGATTGCCGAAAGGACCAATTCTGCTCTTCTTCCTTCGTTGTCAGCCGGTGCCAAGAGTGCAAAGCTAAGGACACTGTGAGTATGGGCAATGGTTCAAGGCATCTTCAATGGTAGAGATGGGCTGGTTCAGGGGATGAGGCACCAACCCATATCCAGTCCCATAGCACAGGAGGGGGTTGGCTCAGGAAGATTGGGCAGGGGCCTTTTCCATCCAGTGGGTACTAGCCCTGATCTGGCTGGCTGAGGGAGTGAGGTATGGGCTGAGGGGCCTTTCCTTTTTATAGGGTGCCAGCCCCAATCCAGCCCCAGGGTAGGGAACTAGCTGGGTCCTGGAGATGGAGGTGAGGAATGGGGTACTGCTCTCCTCACTTGGTTTCTGCCCTAGGTGTGCCAGCGGGATGGAGAGTGCTGCTTGGGATACCTTTGTGTCTGGGGGAAGTGCACAGCTGGTGTGAGTCGTGGTGAGGGCGGGACCAGATGTGACCCACTGCAAGATGAATGTGCCCCAGGCCTCTGCTGCATCAGCTATGCCTGTGAGATGGCTTTCTGACTTTCAACCTAGCCAGCTCCCACCAGGAGCTGGGAGATCCTGCTACCCATCTCAGACAGCCTTTTTCAGTAGGCCAGGGTGGGCAAGAGCAGGCCAAAGCATAAAGGAATGCCAGAGGCCTCAGAGTACGCACAGCTCACCTAGAAGATGTTACATCTTCCCAGTCCAGCGCCAATCTCTCTCCATCTTCCCACTTCACGCATGCTTTTCTCCTCACTGCTCTTTGAGACACCATCCTTTTCCTGTAGCTTGAAAATATAGCTTTTCTCGTTCTCCCTGGCCTCAGGGGCATTGGTATGGAAAGACATCAAATCTATCTCAATTTCTGCTTTGTTGCAGGCTGGCACAGCTTATGTGACTCACAGAAACTACCCTAGCATAGGGGAAGGTGTGAACTGAAAGCAATTAGCCATTCCTTCATGGGATTGCCCTTTTCTAGTTTAGTTTCATCCACTTCCAAAGTAGATTAAACTAATTCAGAAAAAGGCACTTTTATTCCATCATAAGAGAGGCATTTAATTGTAGAGAAGAACATGGAAACCTTTGTGATTTGGCATTACAACAACATGGGTGTTAATGAACTCTGAGGGACTTGGCAATGGCATGGGCCAGGGAAGGAGCTAGATGGATCCAATTTTGGCATAGATAGTGAGATTCATTTTTTCTCTGTGTGACCTGGAGAACATGAACTAGAGGGGTTAATTTCTACTTCCTGTTCTAAACCACTGTCAGTGACTTCTTACAGCTGCCAGCTGAATTGCTCCATGTTACATAAGGGAACCTGCTCCAGGGGCTAGGGAGCTAACCCAGTATTTAGGAGACCTGGGTTATAAGTCTTTTCTCCACCACAGATTGCTTGTGTGATCTTGGGCAAGTCACTCACCTTGTCTGTGCCTCAATTTCCCCTCTGTTGGGAGAGGGGGAGATAGTAGAGGCCTTCCTCCTAGAGGTGCTGGGAAGAGAAATACATTCAAGATTGTGAAGTGTTCAGGTTCCACAGTGACAGAGGACATGTAAAAATGGCTAGCTCTTATATAGCGGTTTTCAAAATAGTTGTTTTCCCCATTTTTTAAAATGGGAAGAAAGGGAACTTGCCCCAGCATAGAGCCAAACTTCAGTTGCCTGAACCCTGGTTTTCTAGACACTGTGCACAGATTCACATATATATAGCACTGAAGAAACAGCCCAACCAGGTAGTTTGTAGCATATCTGGGGTTTGAACCCAGGCATTCAGAGTCCCTGAATAACACCCCAGCTATACAACTCACCTTGCTTCTCCAAGGATCTCTTGACTTTTTCACTCTCTCCTCTTGCTTTCTCTGTTTTGCAGTTTTCCCATTTCCAATCTGTGCCCCCTACCTGACAGAGGGAGAAGTATGTCAGAGCCTGGAAGGGACCCTCTTGAGTCTGATGGCCTGGGAAGGCCTGGGAAGGCCTGGCCCATACTGTCCTTGTGCCCAGGAACTGATGTGCAGGAGCAATGGGTAAGAAGGACTTGGTGGCCATGTCAGTCAAATCATGAGGAACATCCAAGTCTTCCTGAGGAACAGCTTTAGCACATGAGAGATAAGCAAGTCCTGGTAATGTTGCAGCTCTGGTTGTCTGGGGTTACAGAATCCAGGGGCTACCAGGCAGTTATTTTTCCCTAGTCACATGGCAATTTGAGCAATCTATATCAGTGCTGGGTTCAGATTGCTACCCCACTATCTCCCATCCCAGTTATCTGACTGACCTGCCATTAACCATTGCTCAGGAGTACCCAGTGAGTGGCTGGAGTCTGCTGGGAGGCACTCCTGCCAAGTAGGGAAGGAGAGATTATTTTAAGTGATCTGGGAAGTGGCAACTAGTCACTCTTGCCACCATATTTTTTTCCTTCTAGATTTGGGATGACCTCTACATGCCAGAAGGCAGAAGGCAATGAGGATTTTGGCCGCCTGGGCCAGCAGCTGTCTTTCTTCCAGCCGAGTGTGGTACGCAGGGATGAGGAGGTTGCCTACTATGACACCAATGCTCTGCCATGGCAGCTGCAAGATGGCCAAATGGTGGTGGATACTGGCCATATAAAAAAGCCAAGAGAAGAACTGACAGATGACTATGAAGGAGAGAACCTACTATTAGACAAAGAAACAAGCAATCCAGACCAGTTGAATTTCCAGGAGCTCAAGCAACTGGCCAATCAAATGGGGCAGTATTTTGGGCCTGGATTTTACTGAGAACTCATGCTAACTGAGTTGCTTGACAGTAATACCCTTTAATTATTTATGTGTCTCACCCTTCTCCTCCTCCCTTTTCCTCAGACCCTTCCTTGATCACAGTTTTCCACCCTGAACCATAGCTTTTGAAGCTGATTACCTGAACAATGACAGATTTCCCACCGCTTCACAGCAAACTACCTTTGTCTCTTTGATTGAGGTGTTTTATAGAAATTAAATATACAGCATATTCATGTTATTCCCTCAATGGTTGCTTTTCAGTTCACACAGTGATTGTGGCTTTATTCCTTTGGGGATGGAGAAGGGCCAAATTCTCTTCAACACAATAATCCAGATAACATCCAGAAGCTTTATAAAGAATCTATAGGCCACTCTAGTGGACCTAATTCTTTCTAGGATTTACAATAATATTGTTTATATTAGTAGCTAGCCATGACACAGGGGTGACAGGGCTTGGGAGTGTATAGGAGAGAAAATTGTGTATTTGTCAGAAACAAGGAATGGCGTATGCTTTGCAAAAGAGGTATCAGGGGATCTGCTAGTCCTGCTACCTTGTAGAAGATCTGTGGGCAACGCCTTCTTTCAGGAATACCAGTTCTGTCACATGTGAAATAGTAGTTGGATTCATTATGCTACCATTACCTGTTCATATCTATGAGCTATGCAGGGTTGTACTCATTTAGTGCTGAAATGAGCATCCTCCTAAAAAATGCTAAGGCACTGCAGAAAGTGGTGTAGATGATGCCTTTTCTTAGTCATGACAAATCCAGTGCTCCAAATAGGCTTTAAATCAGTGGTGCTCAACTTCTGGTCTGCTAGTCAAATCTAGCCTGCAGAGCTGGCATTTGGCCCTGAGGTCTCCCATGGGTCCAGAAATTTGGCAGCAGGGGAGTGGTGGCAGTTTTAATTGTCATAGCTCAGAAAGCCAGTAGGAGGGGCCAGGCCCTGGCCAGATCTGAGGCATGGGGCTGGGCTGGTGTGCTGAATCACACCCGTAGACTGACCCCTTGTTGGATCTAGCCCACAGACCCAGATGATGGGATCTGACCCACAGAGCCTGTGCCACTCATCCAGACCACAAGGCTGGAAGGCTGAGCACTAGGGCTGCGCGAGGCTTCGGAAAGTGCTTCTGATCCAGAGAAGCTTTGGATGCTTTGGTGTCTGAAGCAGTATGTCTGGATCAAAGCACTGGCTTTGTTAGGCTTTCTGAAGCAGTTTGGAGCTTCCAAAGCACTTTGGCGACACCTTGGAGATCTGGCCATAGCATATAATGGGAAATCAATGAAATGGCTATAACGTTATTGGTTTTTGTCTGATTTGGATTAAATGTGCCGGGGTGGGAGCCTCTGCTGAGAGCATGAAGCCTGTCAAGTTTCAAGAAGATCAGTGCAGGGATTTGGGAGGAACGGCACCTTAAGCTGCTGACCGGCAAAACTTGTGACATGGGTGCTTGTGCAACTGTATCTGTCTTGGGGCAGGTGGGGGTGGGGAGAACTACTGCAGGCCCAGCTGCTAAGCTACTGTGTTATCATTTACCAATTAATCATGATTCACTCAGGGACCAGCTTAATACACAGTTGCTAGCTAATGTAACTAGTTAATTAGCAACAATTAACACCTACAAAACCACAGACTAAGGAGAGGAAATAATCAATACAGACAATGAATACAGACAGCCAACTGCCCCAAGACAGAGACAGTCAGTTGCACAAACACCCATGACATGAGTTTTGCCTGTCAGCAGCTAGGCTGCAGGCAGACCCAGCCTGCACTGATCTCTTTGACAGCTGGCAGGCTTTGTGGCCACAACAGGGGCTACCATCCCTGCAGCTTTCACCCTGCTGCACCTTAACACACATAGTGTCACCCATGTCATGAGTTTTGCTTGTCTGCAGCTTGAGATGCAGTTTCCTCCAAACCCCTGCTCTTATCTCCTTGAAATTTGGCAGTCCTTGTGGCCTGAGCAGGGGCTACCACACCTGCAGTTTTCAGCCCACTGCATCTTAGCACACACAGGGTCATCTGTGTCACAAGTTCTGCCTTGTCCGCAACTTGAGGTGCAGTTCCCCCAAACCCCTGCACCAATCTCCTTGAAACTTGGCAGACTTTGTGGCATCACAAGGGGCCACTACCCCTGCAGTTTTCACCCTACTGTGGTATAACACATACACGTGACAAGTTTTCTTTCAAGAATTTGGGGTGCAGTTCCCCCTGAACTGGTCTTCTTGAAACTTGGCAGGCTTTATGTTCTCAGCAGAGGCTACCACCCCTGCAAATTTCATCCAAATTAGACAAAAACCAACAAAGTTATAACTATTCCATTGATTCCCCATTATACCCTATGGCTGGATCTCCGAGGCGGCTCCGAAGCTTCAGAGTCACTTTGGCTGGATCAAAGCAGGAACCTGATCTGGCACTCCAGATTGGATGTCTGGCATCCAAAGTGGCCGGATCGAATAGCTGCTTACTCGCACAGGCCTATTGAGCACCGCTACACTAGATCAAGTGGTACGTCTTCCCTAAGAAACTCTGGACCAGTAGCCTGGTCCAGTTTTAGCTCTGGCCAATTCGTTAGCCTACTGCAAGTCTGTTCATTTATACTGGACCCAACTGTGTGCGTTAATCTCCACTTCCTGTTCTAAAGTGCTGAATGCCATTATGTGTTGTTATTTTAATTATTAATTCTTTAGTCCAACTTGCATGGCTTTATATTCAGCTTCATGGCATTTTTTGGTTTGGGTGTTATGCTATAATTTTTCAATGCCACATCCAGTCCCTTCCAGAATTTCAGGAAATATTCTAGACTGCAATGGATAGATTTAGAAGGAAACAAAAGGGGGGGGAAATGAAGGGCAAACAGGACTCCAGTCTCCAGGCTAGTACAGCTGCAGCTTCAAATATCTTGCCAACTGACTAGATGTCAAACAACTGGTCAATGTACTCACGAGTGCCTTCCCCACTTCATTTTAGTCAACACTTCAATACCATGTGGTCATCCTGAATAACTTCTCTCCCAAATAAGTAGGAGATATATTTATAGTGGTGAGAGAAGCAAGGGATGGGGTGAGCACAGAACCCATAGCATGAAGAGGTAAATGGGGTCCTATGTCTCAAATGAGAAAGGGCCCCCTAAAACATGTTTGAAATAAGCATCTTTGAGAAGTACCGTGGCCTGTGACTCATGCTCTATTCCCAGCTCCGCTACTAGCACCACTGCTCAGTCCTCAGCAAGTCACTTTGCTTTATTGTGCCGTGATTTCCCCATATGTAAAATGGGCATGCAGCTACTGAGAAACCTAGGCATTGCAAGGTATTTCAGAGAGAAGCAAGGAGTTTTATGGATGATACAGTGTATTGGCTGAGATGGGCTCAACTTATCAAAATTTGTCAAACCATGTGCTTGGGTCAATAAAACTATATCACCCTCAAAAATCCTTGCCTCATACCTGGACCATCGTGCCTACATCACTCCAAGCCTACCAAAACCAATGTGAAGGAGCTGCCAAAATATGAGGGGAGCACCGCACATGGGTGGGAGGTGGGGAGCGCCTGCTTTTCATGCGGCTCCTGGCTTTAATCCACCCTGTCTGGTCTGTGAGGCAGGTGGAAGAAAGCACTTGGGTTTGAGGGATTCCTGCAGCTTGGGATCATGCTCCCTCCTTGTGGGTATTGTGGGGTCATAGTCCCACAGCAGGACTCTTATCCTGCCTTTATTTCATGTATGTAGGTGTGATATTTGCTTCAGGGATCCCGCCTCCTATTTCTCTGCCCCCTTAAAATCATGGATAACATTGAGTTTGACCTGCCCCCTCCAGTGCCTGAGGCAGCAAGGGGGAGGGGCACGCTCCAATAGCGACCGTTGCTCCGTTTGAATTATCCCGCCCTTTTTTGAGGCCGGAAAGAGCGCGCGACTCCCCCCCACCATGAAGAAAGCGGATGGCTCCGCCCCACCCCCTCGTCTGAGGCAGCAACTTCTGCCTCCCTCAGGGGGATAGCTGTCCTGGTTTAAAGGGGTGAGCTGGGCAGGGGGGACCGGGAGAGGAGCTCCAGAAGCAAATCAGTCTCTCCCATTGTCTGGGTGGGGAATAAGTGTTGGGGTAACTTTAAATAACTCAGATAACACTGCTGATCTCCTCCCAAACTCCAAAGCTCCCTTCCATACTTCCCCTTAAATCACTAACATAAAACAATATCCCTTCCTCAAAGATAAGCTACCTGTCCCTCTAGCGTGCCCTGCATGGTTCCCCCACTTCACTTGTGGCAGGTTAGGGTGTTATGTCTTGGGTTGGGGGTGAGTGCATTTTTACACAATTTAGAGTCTGGATTTGTACAGGAGGTTTTGAACAGGGCCTCAAGCACAGGGTTGGACTAGGTGACCATTGGAGGTCTCTTCCAGCCTGACTTTTCTATGACTTCTGTGCCGTAATTTAATTCCTGTCTCAGTCCAAATCCCATAGCAAATAAAACTCCAATTCTAGATAAGCAGATCTCAGTAACTATATATTTAAGTATCCACAGGCCATATATTTTCAACTGGGCCAGCATCCTATGTAGAGGTTCAACTACTCCCGATATCTAGGCTGGCATCTATGCACATCTCCCAGGCTCTCAGGCCTGGGGGTTCAGATGCTGACTTCACCCACCACATGCTGAAGGCCAAAAAAGCAACATACAGTAATGCCAGGAAAATGCTCAGACCCAAATACCCCTCCCCTTTCAAATAAACCAGCAGGCTCCAAATAACCCCATTAATTAAATCTTCTCCCCACATAACATGTCTTCCCTGCTTTCATATCCAAATAGGCCAGCACTCAAGTAACTTTGCAAACAACCTAACCACTCCTAACATACCTATCCTCTCAAATAAGCAGGCAGGTGGGAAATTATCACTTAAATTGTCCTGGCTTATTACAGCTCCATCTCAACCGGCTACGGAATTTACACATTGCACCCCCAGAATAAATAGGCCAGCCCTCCATAACATCCATAAAAAAAATTCCTTCATTTTGTATGCTACTACTTGCTTTACTGCACCCAAATAATTCAGTAGACTAATAGTTCCCTCTTCAATAAGTGTGATAACTTGCATTGATCTGGGGTGTTATTTGTTCTCCATAAACAATTGCTCATCCTAAATAAATCCCTTCCAAATAATCTATATATTCTAAATATCCCTCCATCAGCCAGGTGTGTCATATTTTGTTGTTTTCCTGACACCCCCATTCCCAGATTGGTTAACGGGTATTCATTTTGACCACATATGAGACCTCCTTGATTTAAAGCAGGAGACATGCCATGAAAGTCAGCAAGTGAGAGCTAGAGTTAGGTGCAAGATCCTGGAAGAAATCCCAAGGTAGGCCTGGTGGTAAAATATACCACAGCTGTAGTTAATTAAATGCAGGAATCAGAGAAGCTAGCATCTCCCTGAATGTGAATGGGCAGCCACTACCTTAGGCTAGTGACTGTCTATTCATACGCAGAGTGGTGCTAGCTTCTCTGAATCCCTCATTTAAGCCAGTTAGTCTACTGGAATGTAATCAGACACAATTTGATTACCATGTGTGAAGAGAGCTTGTCAATATAACCATTTCTAAGAGAGACCTTATTTTTAGGAGTGGTATTCTTAATTTGGTGCCTGTTTCTTTCAAGGCTAGCTCAGATGAGGTGGTGAAATGGCAACAGAAGACATGCTTTCCTTCCAAAAGGAGGCTTGCCTGGGGCTTTCAAATGAAGCCAGCTCCTATGGAGAAACAGATCAGCTAGTGAGCATAAGTGAGAGCCAGTCTTTCAAGCCTGAAGAGGATGGGATATCTACAGAATTGTCGATGGTTGTATCACCAGGAAGTAAGTACAGTATTGCTTTTTTGGGCTTTATGATACCAGGTGGTCACTATTGCAGTATCTGAGTGCCTCGCATTATTTGCTACTGGGGTAAGAACTCTTTCCTACTTATTTTACAGGTGGGAAACTGAGGCATAGAGGAAATGACTAGGGTTATGTGGGACAGCTGTGTCAGAGCAGGAACTAGAACCTGAGTCTTTTACATCCTAGTCTTCTTCATATGAATGCTATACTTAAAATTCCAGTGGGTAATTAAATGCTTTGGTGGATCAAGGCCATTGTTATAATCCTTATGGCTGCAAACATAGCCCTGAAGTCACATTTTCAAAGTTAAGCAAAACAATACTGTCTGCCAGAATCTGTAGACAGCCTGAATCTGCCCTGATGAGAGATGAGACCTGGCCCATTCTTTTGACTCTGAAAGAATCATGCTTAGCTTTCAATGTCAACATTTTTTGACTATATCCTTGCTGATAATATTAGCAGAAACTTACAGCTGATTTGCTTATTTCATAGTTCCTGCCCATCCCTTATCACATGAGCTAAATGTCCCCAACTTTTGCTGCCAAAACCAACTTCTTTCTTTTCTGGAACTATTAAGAGGCTGTGCGTTAGTGATATAAAAAGAGTGGCATTCAAAAATTGAAAAAAGGGCGGGGCGTGATGTTACCACCAAATTAAATAACTCTGAAACTGCAATACAATAATTAAACTATTATTCATTATTTGCTGTTACTTCATATTTATTATACAAGGGTCTAGAAAAGATGATTGACAGTGAGGTAAGGGTTTACAGGCACATTGTAAGAGACAATTGTCCCAGACAATTTTCAGGCTAAGCACTGACAAAAAAAAAAGATAGACCAGACTTGCCCAAGGAAAGACTGTGGTGGAGACTGGGACAGAACCTAAATCTCTGCACTCATCTAAAAGTTTAGCCAAGAATATGGGGGGGAAAGAGGTGGAAATCACACCCTTAACAAATACAACTGTGCTGCTGGCAAACTGTAGAAAAAAATATATATCAAGTTCTTAGCAGTATAGCTAACTCCATTTGGAGAACTGGATTAAACAAATTATTTTACTCCTATCACTTGTTTCTGCTAGATAATTTGTTGGTATTGAAACTTATCTCAAGCACAGGGTTGCCTTCAGCCTTCAACCATACTATCTTCTGCACTGAGATCTGTACCAGAGCTGTAGGAGCACAGACCTGATTGCAGGATAAGGGCCTTTTAGGTATGAAGCTAAGTGTGCCCACCTCAAGGCAAAAACATACAAGAAAACTGCATTTGCTGTGATGTTGGAAAAGAAGGCAAGGCCCTCTGCATTTAGACCCTTTAAGTGCTGCTTGATGGGACTTACCTGAAACTTTAAGGAATGCTGAGGGCAGATTTTTGCGGAGTCCGATTCAACTTAAGTAAGTCGTAGAGACGGATGAAGTCATCACTTTTATCACAGGCTTCAGATTCAAACTGTTCCACTTGGATATTATTATTAAGGATGCCCACTTGGTTACTTCAGGTTGTGAGGGGTAGTCCAAATAGCATTTAGGTACCACAATGATTGCTGTAGGATAGATAAGAGGAGGTATTATGGCAATGGGTAGATAGGTAGTTATTGTGTATAGAGACAAACACACCCCCCCACTTTGGCTATACATAATAGGCCCTTCAAGCTAAATTCTTTACTGATTTAATCCCTGCAATTTGACCTCATAAGCCAGGATCTCTTTGCCAATACATTAGCATAAGTCCAGAACATTTAAATTTAAAATCAAGAGAATTAAGCTAGATTGAGCTGGCATAGCCTAAAAGCTGATTTTTGGCCTGGTAACATCCCTGAGTACAAATGGATTTTTGCAGGGTGCATAGGTGTGTGCATGTGTGTGAATCATGGAATTGTAAAAGGTGGAGCAGGGAAAAGACTAGGTAGCCTTGGACTATTCTCCCCCTTTCCGTGCTCTCAAACATTCCAGGATTGTTCCTAACAGTGTATTCATAAAATATTTAGCTAAGTATCCCACTATTCCACAGTCCATAACAGTATGACAGGAACAGCCCAAAAGGGAGGATTTGCTTGCAGGTAATCTGATTTAGAAGCTATCCTCACCAAAAGATGCTCTGTCCTGCTGCAAATGTAACATCTCCTCTTCCTCACTAGTGTCATGGAACAGCCTTGTCCTCAGCACCAAAAGCAGCATTCTGAGCGGGGGTGGTTGCTCAGAGGAGCATGTAATCAACTGCACTTTTGAGGCCTGTGATCCGGAACAAACAGGTAGAAAGCTTTTTCTAACGTCAACTGGAAATTTGCACTTTGTGGCTAAGAGCTTTAGTAGTACTGGAAGTCAAGTGCTCTTAGAAAGCTTTTCTGCAATGAGACCAATTTGGCAAATCCCACCCCCTCTCACATCTCCTGGCCTTAAACTTTTCCACTCACAGCCCATGTTCTGATGTCTGAAATCCTTTAAAAATATCTAGCATCATCAGGATGGAGATTTTTCTACACTCTTAAGAATTCACAAGTATGGTTCAGTTGACATTACATGGACAGGACTTTGCCTGGTAAATTTCAGAGTAACTCATTACTGAAGAGGTTCTATATTGCTGTGGAGAAGGGGCACAGATTACTTACTGGCTCCTGGGTTCAGAATGTCACACAGTTGCTCACACCCTTGATGGGGGCTGTAGCTTCCAGCATGCAATGCTGCATCTTGAGCTGAACAGTATTTTGTTTGCAACAGGGTAGACCCCTGCATTCTGGAATATGCAATCTCTCTAAAATGCACTCTTGAATGTTGGCAAGACAGGCATTGCTTGTGTCTCCGTCAAGACCAACTACAAGAGACTCTAATCCCTGTGCATTAGAAATTACACAGGCCAAAAGGAGATCAGTGAGGGACTCGGATCTTCTGAAAACAAGGACATTTTACTGAGCTGGCTCTTCAAGCCATTTTGATGTGGCTTGAAGAGCCAACTTTCAGAAGAGGTCTTGTAGTTGATGATTTATATCATACAGTAATTCCAGCATCTCTTTTATTGTTAGCAAATAACTGCTGCATGGTCACTGATGCCTTATGTCAAAAATCCTTTTCTAATTTTAGTTTAACTTTCCTGGTAGCTACCCTAGAGGCTTAACAGTGCCAAACTTCCCTATGAGAAAAGGCAGGCATAAAAGAAATAAAGCAAATGATTCTCTTTGCTACTACTTATTTATTCAGTAGTGGGGAGACCACAGCCCATTATGCCAAGCACTGTAAAAACACAGAGCTAGCCGCAGGGAACTTACAGTCTAGCTACTGGGCAGAGATAAAGGAGGTCTTATCCCCACTTTACAGGTGGAAAAACTGGAGGGGAAATGCCCGAAGATGTGCTTGCTGCCTGTTTGAGATCATTGCTTTCTCTGCATTGGGTTGCAGGAAAGGTACCTGTTTTCCGGATTATTGAGTACTTGCAGGCCATGACGGGTCAAAGCTGTGAGGAAGGGAGACTGCAATCTCTTTATAAGATGCTGGACCCGGAAGAAAGGGGAGTTGCTGTGGATCTGCCAACCTTCCATGCTGTCATGAAGGATTGGATCTCAGACTGTCGACAGGATGGGTCAGTGGTCATTGGAAGCTGCTTTAAGAACTTTTATAGCTTAATCACCACTCCTGAGGCACAGAGAGGCAATAGGCAATACACAAAGCTATTTAGGTGCCTAAAATGCAGAAGGGCTGCCTAGTAGGATTTTAAAAAATGTCTATTTAACAAAACAAACCCAACAAGCATTAGGTATCTAGGCACTTCTAAAAAAAAAAAATAAATAAATAATAATAATAATAATAATAATAATAATAAAAAAAAAAATGCCTGTACATCTTCAGGTGCCTATCTACCTTTAACAACCTAGCTTTAACAGGCTACCAGTCATACAGTCAGTTAGTGGGAATCCAATTTTGCCTTGTATCCCTGCCTGTTCTAACTTCCTAGGCAACACATTTGGAAAAAGCTTAGATTGGAACACCCAGAGTCCTGGCTCGTAGCCCCACTTTTACCTTCCTCAACCAAAAAAAATCACAGAAACAGTAGGACAGAGAAAGACTCTGAGGTTCTCATTTATCTGTATTGCCTCCAAGAGCTGAGTAGAACCCAGGAATCCTCACTTTCAGTCCCTTGCTTTAATCACCTAACTTAATTTTCAAAGGTGGGAATAGAATCCAGGAGTCCCTTTACTGTAATCCCTAGGTCAGACTGCTACAGAATCTGTGTTCAGTATACTCTGTATACCTTCGCCATCTGTCCATTTTAGTCTTTCACCAAAAAAAGTACTCAAATCAGCTCCATTCCCTTCTAATAAAAACAAGATGAAATGCAGAATGCGATCTTATCCTGGCTTTGTCGTCACAGCTATGTCTAAGACAACATGGGTGGCCTTCCTCTTTTGCCTGCATCCCTCAGATCTGAATGTTTCCCCCCTGTTGACATGCAACTGATTAAGCAACTTTATTGCAAAACCTCCTGGTGAAATGAGAGAACTCATTCCATCCTTTTGCTTATTAGAGGCGGATGGTGAACAAAGAAAGGTCACCCGATACAGCCAGAGCATGTGGTGATCCATTTCATGGAGACAGCAATAAAGCAGGAATGATAACTATTAATTTATGTTCCAGGGGATTAGAGTGCACCAAAGAGCAAGACAAGTTTGTGGACGATATTTGCCTGTTACCATCTGGTAGGTGCTTGTCCTGAAAGGGATAAAAGAGAGGAAAAAAAGAAAGATGGTGTATTTAGTGCTAAATATAGACAGTTTTTTAATGCACCCTTGGGAAATGGGGCCTTTCTCTTTGTTCATTATGCCAAAGGTACCCAGAATTCTCCTGGGTTTTGAAATAAACTCACAGAATAGCTTTCTTCTTCCCCACTTACCCCACAGCTGCAGAATCTTAGTGCCTCTTGAGCATTTGCTAATATAGAAAGATCAATTACTGCCTCTCCCTTCCTTCCTGGTCTGGATTAGACAGAACGTGATTAGTGTAGAAAGGCAACGGGTGGCATTTGATTATTTTGGTTTGTGTGAGTGAGCAAGTCTGTGGCTCAGACCACTGAGGACAGATTCTGGGCTTCTGCAAAATGGAAAGAAACCAAGTTTAACTGGTGATTTGGAAGCTTCCCCCTATGTTGGGGCAGGGGGCTCCCACTGATGGAAATGGAACCTGAGTCCTCACTCCCTGTTATGACCTGAGCATCTCAGATTAATGAAAAGTTATGTGAACATCTAAAGTGATGGATGCAGTATAAGATCAGGTGAAAGAGAGAAGATGGGGATATAGGTAATAAAGATAACAGGTTTTTAGCATAGGAAACATGGGTGGGTTGAAGGAGACATTGATGAATATAGCTCTATATTCTAGCTGTTTCCATCTACTGTAATACTTTTAAGGGCCTACGAGCAGCCAGGCACATACCAAAGTACACCCCCAGGCAGCTCTGTCTTATGTGGAGAATCAGAGTGGTGTCCGGCTAACTTCAGGATTGGGGAAACACAGATGTCGCATTGTTCCCCCATGCCCTACATTAAAGCTGATTAGAAGTCTATTCTGAGTGGCATGATGCCTCTCGTGGACCCTGTCATTAGCTCACTGGTCTTTCAGAAATAAGTTGCACCCAACTTTCAAGACCAATTGCTTCCCCTCCCCGCCTAGTGAGCAGGAGCTATTTGCTAATTCCCTGCCAGTGTTTACTTTCCTGATGCCCCACTTATTTGTGGCAGCAGAGTGGATGGGGACCAGAAAGCCACTGCAAAGCTGCACCCCGAAAACTAATCTCTATCCCCTTTTTAGGGAAAAAGAGGAAGGCAGCAGGTAATGCTGCTCAGTTAGAGGGCTATGGTGGGGACTTCAACACCAGCAACTTGTAAGTACTAACTTATTGTCAAAGGAGGACTGAAATGTTTGCATGGAATCTTCTGCCACAGAAGATCACGGTAGGCTTGAACCTTCGTATATTTCCAGATATTTTACTGAATTTGAATAGTTAGGATCCTCTCAGACTAGGGGAACAGATTCCCAGGAAGGACATGCAGAAGATTCCCTGTTTTGCTGTCTTCAGATCCAAACTGGATACCTTTCTAGAAGAGATGCATTAGCAAAACACAAGCCTAATATAGGTGTAACTGGGTGAAAGGTAAAGGCATGTGCTACATGGGAGTTCAGGCAAGAAAATATAATAGTCCCTTCTGGGCTTAAATACTATAAACTTAATCTCACGGAAACATTCCAGAGACTTGGATTCAGAGAGGCAGTGCTTCTGGGAACCCTAGGATTCAGGACTTCTGGGTCTTCTCCTTACATTGACCCTGGCTTGCTGTGGGACCTGGCACTGGTCCCTTTCCTTCTCTGTGCCTCTGAACAGGATGTTGAGCAGCTGGATTCAAACTGTTCTTTCACTGGCATTCTCAGTGACAGAATGGATTGTTAAGGCTGGGACTCTCAATGTAGCTTTGACTAGGCCTGAAGGGAACCTGATCCTTAGCTAAGAGTACTTTCTACAGCATTGGGCTGCTTACTATGAGATGGGATGTGAAAGTGGCTCATGTGATCACAGATCTCCCTGTTGACATCTCCTTCTTTTCTGCTGGTCTAGGGAAGAGGCTGTGGCTCTTGCAAGCATTATTGAAGACCTAGAGTGTAGCAACAAGAAGTTGGCAGTGCAGAATGCCAAGTTGCAGAGGACCATTGAGTCAGCTGAGGAGATCAATTCCCGGCTTACTGAAGAGATCTCTGAGCTGAAGGGCCGGCTAAGAGGGTAAAGTGGAGGGATGAAAGACAATCCCAGCTGTGGCAGGGAATGGAACAGAGAGACTCAAGAGGGTGTCCCCTCCCTTTAGTCAGGGCTGACTCCTTGACTCTTGCCATAGTGCGTATCATGGGGCAGGGAGCAGTCTGGGGAACTCAGTGGGATGGTGTTCTGTATTCAATCAGCACTGGCTTCAGTGTGGTGCAGAGCCAGGGTGGATGTGGTACAGTGATACAGCAATGTTGGCAGCTCTGGCTCCTATCCTCGTCTTGCCAACACAGCTGCTCACAGGGGAGATATGCTGTAATGGCACAAGCAGCCAGGTGTGGACATGCTCCAACAGGAAAAGTGTCAGCAACTGTAAGCCAATAAGAGCTGCATGGACAAAACATTCTAGTACATCCAGGACCTATTTTATTTTGTGAGACTTGGTTCTTTACTACAATTGCCCAGTCAGTTCCCCTTGACCTTACTAATTAAGAAGCCCTGAAGTACTGCACCATCTCACCAGCTGCTATCCTTGATAGTATGCAGCAGGCACTGGAACAAGCCAAGTACATAGCTAATGAGCTAGAAGACCTGAAGGCTATTGAAAAAAGGCTAGAAGAGGAAAATGTCAGACTTCACACCCAAGCCCAGCAGCTGGTAGGTGCTTTAGTTTAGCAGATTTTTCCCTGCCTACTGGTTTTAAGCAGCTGGCCTATTTCTTTATGGATAGTAGTAGAGTAGGCGTGTGAATCCTGGGTTCTGTCCCAGCTCTAGGAGGAGTGAGTTCAGCGGAGGAAGAGAAGGAAAGAGCTGTCCTGACATCCAGGATGCAGACAAAAACCCTAGGCAACTGCAACTGGTTTTACTGTTTGACTGGATAAGTCATGTAAGGAATCCTGTTGAGACTCCATGTGGCTACTAACAAGTCTACAATCATGTATCCACCCAAGAGAACAAACTGCTTTGCATTCTCTTGGAAGAAAACTGAGGTGAGGGGAGGGAGGGTCTGAAAGTGATCAGGAGAAACCAACCTCTTGTCTCATGTCCTGAGTTGGTGAGGTCTCAGCATCACTCCCAATGAGATGAGCCAGTGCATTACAAAATTACAAATGCATCTGGTTCTAGACTAAAAATGGTTCCTAACACCTAGAACCTGATTCTTGGATGAACTAAATTGGCGGAGCTGCATCCATTTCAATTGTGATTTATGTTGCGTTAGGTTCTCAACTGGTATAAATGAACATCAGCAAGGGGCATAGCATACCCATGTACAAAGGAGAACCTTTACCTCCTGGCTGCCCACACTATCACTATTTAGAGGGATAAAAAGTCTTCAAATACAAAATGAGCTTCTATTAAGAGGATGGCAATCAATTGTTCTCTATATGTACAGGAGACAGGACAAGTAGTTACTGACTTGCCAATAAATTGCAGCTAAGGAGATATGTTTTTACCAAAAAAAAAAAAAAAAATGGGGGTGTGTGTTTATGTAACACACACGCTTTCTAGTCACTGATCATTGCCTCCTTAACCCACCATAGGAACCCGTGCAGAGATAAAGAGAGCTAGGTTAGATATTGGCAAGAATTCTGAGTGAGGAGAAGTGCTGAAAGAGAGGTTATGTGGGATCTTTGTTGCAAGAAGTGTTTAAGTTCAGGTTAGATAAATATTTTTTTCTGGGATGGTTTGGATTATTCCTTGAGCAGGAGGTTGGATGAAATGACCTCAAGAGGTCCCTTCCAGCCCTGTTTTTCTTTTAAGTTGGCACTCTTGGCCAGCACTGAATGTACCTTTCTTTTTTAAAATCCCTGGATGTTTACTAGTTCCCCATTTGCTGTAGCTGTGAATGGCTTGTCATCCCCGCACAGCTGTTGTAGGGCCTGTGGCCTCTTGTGCTGGGATTTCAGAGAGGCATGAGAATAAATTGGAGTTGATGACATCCAACACCAGCAGCCTGGACCAAGGGTCTCTACCCCTCAACATCTCCTCATTCTTTCCCCTTTTTTCGTAGGAAAAGGAACAGCAGTGTCTCTCTGTACAAGTGGATGACCTTCAAGAGGAGGTGAGGATGGCTTGAAGAATAATATTGGATGAGGGCATCAGCAGGTAAATTTGGAATCCATGCTTCAAAGCACAACCACTGAAAACCTGCCAGAATTGGAATGGGTGACAGTAAGACCCCACTCCCCTTGGAGTTGGTAATGAATTGGGGAAGAATTCAAGAAATTGCTACAAGAATAATTCTAGGTGTGGAAATACTGCCATGCAGTGTACTACAATCTATTTAGTTTACCAAAGAAAAAGTTAAATAAACTTGACCACAGTCTGTTAGCACACACCTGGTGAGAAGAAACATCCAGCAGCTGCAAGAAAGAAGGATGATAACTTGATAGAAATTGGGGGCAAATATTTTAACAGGGAAGGTGACTGATGATTAGTCACCAGAACCATTTATCAATAGGCTAATGCATTCTCTGGTCCTTGAAATCTAAGTCAAACTTGGATATATTGAAAAAAGATGGTCTAGCTAGAGACCAACAATTCCTGGGTAGGAATATCTCACCTGTTATGCTAGAGATGAAACTAGATTATGAAAATAGCCCATCAATGAATCCAGTGTTCCAGTATGGTACTGGTGAGTGGTGTGGAGCAGAGAATTCAATAGGGACACTCTCCTGTCTTCATCTGTGCTGATGCCAGAACCTTCTGTAACTGTAAGGCAGTTGAATCTGCTACTTTGTGGCAAAAGTGTAAAGCCAAGGTCCTGGCTGACTTCAAGAGGTCCCTGGCTGGTTGTGGTCTGCATCTTTCATCATAAGAGACTTTATTAAGCTCAGTCTCCCTGATCATCCTCCAGAGGCTCAATTGCATTTAAGTGCCTTTAGCTTTTTCTGGGGTGTTAGCTGTAGCATGTTGGTCTAAGGACAAAGGCAGACAAGGTTCTTTGGGTAAATCCAATATATTTTTTTTTATAAGACCAGTTAGTTTTTCCTGCAATTTCACATGCATGTGAAATTTGATTTTTTCACTTCCTGTGTTAACCTAGGATGTAGTGTTGCTGCATATTCATTGCAGCAATGTCTGCATTCATTGGTGGTAAAGACTTTTGAACAGTTAGATCATGTTCTTCCCATGTCTGTTTGGTATGGTTTATTAATATTAAACATCTTTTCTGGCTGTTTCATAGAAGAGAGAGCTTATCACAGAGAGAGAGGGAAAGAGACAGAAAATTGAAGTGCTGGTCACTGAGAGAGCTGAGCTGAAGGTAAAAACCATAGAGACCTGCATGGTGTCTTCACACCAGACACTAATAATTTGATTTGCAGCAGTGCTGAATACATACAACCTGTATTGCCATCATGAGGTTGTTTTTGCTATAAAGATACATACCCTCCTACTTGGCAGGTGGAATTGGCTAAAAGGTCCCTTATAAATGTTTTTGCAATTAAAGAGATGCCAAGTGAACCAAATAAGTGTTTTCTTATCAAGAATTTTAAAAAATCAGCACATTCTGATGAAAATTATTTTGTTTTGAATTTTATTACTGTGTGATACTATATTTTAAAGCATAAAAGTTTAAATAAATCAGAACAGATTAGTGGATTTTTTTGTGAAATTAATCCAACTTTTCATTGTGGATCCAGATGGAGTAGAAATGTTAATCCCCTGTGATTTCCTTGTGGGATGGGCATTCTGATTTTTTTTTTTTTTTTTTTCTTGGGTACTTGCATTTGTAGGAGAGCCAGTTGTGTAGAACTATGGTCTCCAAACTGGCGTACAAACTGCTGGGGCTATAAAGCCATAGTAGATGGTCTGTGAAATTAACCTCCCTTTTTCAATCAAATTTGATAGAGGTGGGTGAAATTCTGAGGAGTGGCACTTCATTCCACTGATCTAAAGTTTGGAACTGCAAGCTTGGAGACTTAGAGCTGCTGAGTGGGATGTCAGAACTCCTGGATTTCATTCCTGACTGTCACTGGCTTATGGTGTGACCTGGAGGGACCAAATCCTTTCTATGTGTCCATGTTTGTCTCCTTGTAAAACTGTGGTCATTTCTGACTCACTTTCTCACTGGGGCTTTAAGATTTAATAATGAGTATAAAAGCTTGTCAAGATATCTGAGGAAGAGCTAAGCACCAAGTACTAGGAAGAGATCAGATGCAGTTAAGACCTCTTCTTTTCCTCTCTCCAGTCTCAGCTTTGCAAATATGAAAGTGTCATCTCCTGCAAAGATGCTGCCCTTACTGAGGTAAGCAGCTTGCTCATAACTTCAAAAAGCGAGTGTGCTACTGTGGCTTTAGTATTGTATTTCCTGTTCTGTCCATCTCTGTGTCACTAATTCCATTTTATTGCTGACCTGCAGTGGGTCATTCTTAACACAGTAAATAACTTAATTATTGGGCACAAATAATTGGGATGCAGAAAATACTTGGTGGCATTCTCTGGTACATGTGCTTTCCAGAGGTTGGAATTGGTGATTCTTTCTGGTATTTAAACCTAGAACATGTAACCAAACCAGCATTCCAGCGTTTGTTCTGTTTGGCATGTTGTGTCCCACCAGTACCACCAGGTGTCACTAAACCATCACGAATGAGATGAGTTTTACTCTGTAATGACTAGGTGCTTTCCCTGACTTTTCTGTTTGCAGAAAACCAACTGGGCTGAGGAGCTAGCAGCAACTGTGGAAGAGTACAGGATGGTGGTACAGGTAATGGACACTGACACTTCATAGCACTCCTGCCTTGGTTCTTCCTCATGCCTGTGTTAATCATTCTACCTGAGTGAGAGGTGTTTTGTCAAGCTTATCCCAGGATCTTAGGCTGAGCTACAGGTCTCTTTGAATACCAGTCTACAGCCTGTCATGTCAAAAGAGACCAAACTATGCTGTGAGTGGCTTCAAGAGGGTTGGACCATTGGCAGGCCCTGAATCTTTGAGCTGAGAATCTAAATGCATGATTCTCCACTGCCTACAATAGAAGTAATTAAAATCTTCTGACAGAACAGTGTGGACTTTAAATCTTTTGGACCTCAGCCATTTGAAGACAAGAACCCACACTGAACTACATTTATGATTTAGTTTCTTTAGCCACAGCTGCTCTAAGGTGCAAGGGGGAGAGGCCACTAACAATGGAAGAGTGGCAGTTGCCAGAGTCAGCAGTTAAAGGGAGTTCTTTTGTGCCCCAATCTCAGTTATTCCAGATCTGCATGTGGGGCTGGGACAAGGTAAGGTGGATTTTAAGCTATCTCCCTGCCCCTGGAGCAGCATGCAAGAGTCCTGATAAACTTAGATCAGCCTCTAACTTGTAATAATCTGCTCCCTATAGTCTCCTGGGACACCTTTTGACTTTCACCTCTGTCTACTCCCCGAAGTTACCCTTACTTTATCCACAGTGGTGCACTCAGACCACACCTCCAGTATCCTCCCATGCCAGAAGCTGGGAGTAGAGTTGGAACACTGACTATATGCTAAGGCTATATACTATCCACAAAGAGCTTTTGTAGAGCTGTCTGTCTTGCAAGTAGGCAAAAATGCCTGTTTATTGTACAAGCAACACCATGACAGAGCATTAGCATTTAAGGGGAGGTTTGAACCCTTGCTCTAGACATTGAACCCTTGTTCTATGTGCTGAAGGCTGCTTCTAGTAAACCAAGCTGTACCTGACTATTTTGGGCTGGGGAATCAAAGATGGCTGGATATGATGCTGGTCACATCACTTTGCATGCCATGGGCTGCAGAAACTGATGTGCTTTAACCATGCCAGCCCAATGGGCCATCTATGCTGAGGACAGACTTTTTATTGGGTCAGGGCTGGTTTTTTGGGGTTTTTTTTGTTAATAAAATGCAAACAGCTGAACTGGGCCTTTGGCTTACTGTAACAGCCCCTGGTGATATGGGGCTATATAGAACAAAGCCATTACCCTTCAGTCCACTGGGAACCTTGTCTTTTTTTCCACAGGAGCAGAAACTGGAAATAAATAGGCTGCAGGACCACCTGTGCCACACCTACAATGACTTGGCTGTGTAAGTGGCATGCTGGGGAGTTTGGTGGAATGGGCACATGGCAAGGGCAGGCAGAAGAATGAATAGGTGAGAAAGGGATGTAACTAGGATCATCTTGTGTGCCCCAGCTATTCTTTGCTAGAACAGATTCCTATAGAGGTCATCCACATTACAGAGAACAGCTCTCAAAGAAGCCAGGCCCAAGCCAGGAATCCTGTCCCTGAACTGAGATCAATCCAAGTCAGTGGGAATTTTGCTTCCAGATGCGGCCATGTTTCTACCCTACTTTAGTGCATGCTGTGCAGCCAGACACCTGCAGCCTTACATTTGGAGCATTTGGGCCTTCAGTTCTCAAGCAGTGTCCTGATTCTGGTGTCATTTTGGGTTTTTTTTTTTCTTCCACTTGTGGGTCTATGGCAAACCCTGGATGGACAGCATAAGAATACCAGACTGGGTCAGAGCTCCTATAGCAGTTGCTACCAGCAACTTCAGAAGAAGCCATAAGCAGTCCTAGAGTATCTTAGTCAGAAGGAGACCCCAGGCAGATGAACACTCAGCTTATTCCCTGAGCCATAAACTAACTCATCTAATCTAGCTTTGTATCTGCTTTATAAGAAATGACACATACACACTCAGAGGCATAGATTGAACTGCTCACAATCCACCAGCTGGAAGCTGACACAAGAAAACACAAACTAAAAATAAGGTGCATAATTTAACCACAGAAACAACTTGCTGAGGGATAGGGATGGCTTTTCTATCACTAAGGATTCATTTAATTGTGATCCAATCACTTTACAAATTAAAGGCTCAGTGCTGAAATCCCTGGACTGGATTCCATGGCTGATGGCAAGACTGAAGCCAGAGTCTTCTATCCAATTATGCTGTCCTCATTTAAAAAAAAAACCAACACAATGTTGAGGCAGAAAAAAACCACAAATATGGTTGGAGGCCTGGGAGGAAAATACATACAGCACAATTCCTTTACTTGATCAAGTGATGAATAGGCAATTTGAACTTTGCAATGCAT
Source organism: Caiman crocodilus (assembly GCA_030014935.1). NCBI lineage: Eukaryota > Metazoa > Chordata > Crocodylia > Alligatoridae > Caiman > Caiman crocodilus. The sequence goes on along the minus strand of JAGPOW010000304.1, from coordinate 112,794,263 downwards.
CGGTACCTTTTATGTAGGGAAAAAAATCCGAGGTACAAAATAGCTCACAAACCTAATGGAGAAAAGTAAAATAGGCTCCAGTGACCAGTAATTACAACCAGGCTAATTCAAATGGGGAAAAGGACATGTATGCTTTTCCTGGCAAGGGAGACAAGCTCCCAAGGGACATGGAGGATTCTCCACTTTTCAGTACCTTTAGATCAAAACCAGATGCTTTTCTGGGGCAAAACCTTTGGGATCAAACCAAGTTACAGTGCTAAACACAGGGAGTGAAGTTCTACAGCTTGGAGGACAGATGGTCATAGAACCATACAAAATGAGGGTTGGAAGGGACTTCAGGAGGTCACATCTAGTCTAACCCCTTGCTCAAAGCAGGACCATCCCCAACTAGATCATCCCAGCCAGGACTTTGTTGAGCTGGACCTTAACCTCCAAGGATGGAGATTCCATCACCCCTCTGGGTAACCTGTTCCAGTGCTTTACTACCCTCCTAATGAGAATTTTTCCTAATATCCAATCTAAACCTCCCTTGCTGCAGCTTGAGACCATTGCTCCTTATTTTATCTGTCACCACTGAGACCATTCTAGCTCCATCCTCTTTGGAATCAACCTTCAGGTAGTTAAAGCCTGCTATCAAATCCCCCTCAGTTTTTCTTCTGCACACTAATTAAATCCTGTTTCCTTGGCCTCTCCTCAGAAGTCATGTGCCCCAGCCCCCAAACCATTTTTGTTGCTTTTTGCTGGACTCTCTCCAACTTTTTCACATCTTTTCTATAGTGGGGGACCCAAAACTGGATACAGTACTCCAGATGTGGTCTTACCAGTATGAAATAATTACTTCCCTTGACCTGTTGGGAATGCTCCTACCACATAGAATAATTCCAAATCCTTTAGCAGGCATCTGAAGCCTCAGGTGGGGGTGGAGGATACTTGCCAGTAGCTGGGCCATGTATGGTTTTTGAATGATTCAAATGGATTTGGACCTGATTTCGCTAATTTGATCTCGGACACTAAAAATGTTCCTTTAAAAACAATACATCAATAGTTTGGGGAAGGGGTGAGGAAGGGGATATTAGTGAGAGACTCAAAGTAATGAAGGCCTGAATGAAACAGGGATAGCTATAGCAGTTTTGCTATACTCTTATAACTGCAGGAGACTGCCAATATAATTTGATATCTGTATAATTACATGCGTCTTCACCCTCAGAAAAGGCAGGGTTGGGAAGGGGGGGAGATGATTATGTTTATAAAACTAAGATCCAGTTATAAATCTTCCTGCATTTGGGTCCCGTGGTGGGACTTCATGCCAGGAGGTGGTGCTGAGACTCAGGGTTTGGTAACATTCAAAGAGGGACTAGATATTTATGTGGGTAACAAGCATTTCCTGACAGAAGGCAGGGCAGAGTGGTACCTTTTAAAGCCTAATTTGGAGAGGCATCAGCTATCATAAACAGCAGTTTACTTTGTCAGATACTAACTGTGTGTGCATCTATAAGGTGCCCATCTGCCCTACCTTCTGTCTGACTTCAGAGTGACCCTCCTAACCACCTGTCTGTCCAAGTTAATTAGCAAATGCCAAAAGGGTTTGGGAAGAGAGAGGCTATCTCCTGCTTCAGGCATTAATATCATCTTAAGCCCTACTTATCAGAGATGAGGCTCTTTTAAAAAGCAGACTGTCCTGCTATGAGGTTTCCTGCACCTTTCAAACCTGGGGGGAGAGGATGGGGGAACTTACAGCACACATGCTATGTTTGACATAGGCAGCCTTCCTGTGTGGGATGCAACAACTTGGGGAGAGGGCAAGCAGGACAGCAGCAAATGGGGCAGGGAACAAAACAGAACAGCAGATCTGGCAGGGAGCACAGGGCAGGGAGTAGAAATTAGCTGTGGGATTGGGCAGGGGAAGGAGACTGGAGTGACATTCAGGGAGGGCACGGGGCTTAATTTGTGGCACACCTATCAGAAAAGGTTGGCCCTCACTGCTCTAAACTATCTAGGACTAGAGACTTCTGGAGAGGGGACAGTAGGCAAGCTGGCCTGAGGCAGCCTGGCAGTTCCTGTTTGTTAGGTACTGAGCTTAGGTTGTATATTTAGGCCTTAAACACAGAAGAGGATGGATATTTGACTGTTTTTGCAGGCTGCCAACAGAGTTTCTGGATGAAGTGAAAGCCAGTGTCAAGGGTCATGCAAATTGGATCCCTGTACAGCCTCTCTGTGTGGAGATAGAGGAAATTCAACAGGTAGGAGTACAGCTAGGTTCCTTTGTGGGCCTAAGAAAACCCAATTTACCTTGAGTTTCCAGCTAGCTAGGGCTGGGCCCTATCAAAAGGAGAATATACTCCCTTCTAGATCAGTCCTGACCTCATGTTCACATGATGTTGCAGGGCACTTTTAAGAGGAGTCAGGTTGTTAACCCTGAACCATCCTCCCTGCCTTCTTCAAACTCCTATGTGGTTTAAGATCCAAATGAGATTTACCTTTCTGGGCTCTTCCATCTGTACTCTGTTAACTGTAGAGCAGCCTCCCACCCCTGTTACACAGCTGTAGTAGTCTATCCTGGAGTCAGCAGCATTTCTATGCTGAACCAAACTTTTCCATGCAAATATCTGTTTGCAACACCATCTAGGTGATTGTATTTCACTGGTGAGTAAAGTGATCCTATCTATCCCTTCCCCATCTCATTAGGCTTAAGCAATTAGTGTTTACAAACCACTCTTATCCTAGGGCTTATTATTACAATCAATTAAAGACCTAAGTGAGATTCTGAGCACCAAGTGCAAAGCTAAGCTCTGGTGAATGACTGTAAGGGAAGCATCTACCTGAAACCTTCTTTGCATATCACCTTGGTATACACATTCAAAGTTTACTAGCTCCAATTCTATTGTCACTGCATTTAGCTCTACCTGCTGCTCAGACATAGACATTTCAGAATCTCTCAGGGAAGAAATAATAGTGCGTCTCCACAGATGAGGAGAACCACAAAGCACAGGGCACAAATTTCCTAATGCATTAGGAATCCTGGAGTGCTTCAGTGTGGTGTTGGGAGATGCAATATAAAATATTTAATGAAAGAACCATGTTAGGTGACTCCCTATTTTACTCAAAATCATTTTCCCATTGTAAAAAAATGCCCTGTGGTCCATATGAGAACCAGTAATATCTGTTCCACATGGGACTTTAATCCAAGCACTTGAGAAAAGGCAAAATGAGCATTTGCAGCCTTCACTACTTTGTAATTCCTGAGGACCTGAAGTTTAGAAGCACAGATCCCCAGGGAGAATGGTTAAGGAAAGGGATTCAGGATTGTGGGGCTTGGTGCCAAACTGCATACAAATAAATTACTTCTTTATGCCACTTCTCCCGCAGTGGACAGGGACTGATGAACCTTACCTCCCCAGCCCACTGTGTGGAATGCTGCGAAGCTCAGGAGCTCATGTGTTGGCCCTGTCACCTGTCAAGAAGAGCACAGAGATGGACCCAGTAGATTCTATGGCCATAGCAGAGGAACAGGTGAGTGTGGAAGATCTATGTGGGTTGAGAAGCAGTTATCCAGCCTTCTGATCTCTTAAGTATGTGTGACTGAGTGGACAGATTGCCACTATGACCTGCGAACATGGTGTCTTAAGCTGACATCCTGCTGGCTAGCTGCTGGGATAGATAAAGATTAGAGAGAGCTCTCAAAAGTAAATGGAGAACTGGGCAAGATGCTTTCAAGAAGCCCCCATGATTTGCATCCTGAACAACTAACAAAGAGCTCAGTAGGGGATATTCTCCTTTTTTTCAATTGGTGCTGACCCTGTGCCCCAGTATGGTACTTGTAGACACAGGCTGCAAGGAGTAGAGCCAGGACAGGGTAGGGTATGTGTTCCCTCCAAAGCTGGTGCTAACCCTGGTCCCCCAGCACTGTAATGGGAGAGACAGTGCTCCTGGAGGTACTTGATGCCTTTTTTTTTTTTTTAGGGGAGATGTAATCCCAAAGTCTCCTGGTCATCAGAGACCATTGGGATCTCTATTTGTGTCAGAGTGGAAAGTAGAGATTAAAATGATGTTGAGGCAGGTGTGTGTGTGGGGTGATCCAGGAGTCAGAACTGGGTCCCAGTCCCTGCTCTAAAGGGAAATGTGCTCTAGTCAAGAGCACGAGAAGAAAAGTAGTCTAATGATGACAGCAGAGTAGTCTTGAATGACAAGACTCCTGAGCTCTCTTATTCTATGCACAAATTTGGGAAGTTTTCTCTTTCTGTGGATTATCGAGCAGTGACCTATGCTCACAGGGAGCTTGACAGAGCTGAACAACTGGGTACGCTCAATCCTTGGATGCATTTGTTCTCTCAGATGTTGGCCCCACAAATTGAGGCATGTGTGCGTGCACGCACGCACATTAGTCTCTTTCACTCCACCCCACCAGGACCTAGAAGAAGCCAAAGGCACCAAACCAAAGCTGCTGGGAACCCTTAGCTTGCCTCAGTGGAGCACCCTGGGGGAAGCCAAACTACAGTCTCATGAAGATCAGCAGCAACTGACCCCAGAGGGGTCTGACAGGTACTAACATGAGGGGTGCAGGAGATAAGCCCTCCTTTCTTCACCTTCCCCACATCCTCCTGGCCTTCCTAGCGCTACTTGCATGCTGTGCGTGCACATCCAAAATCCTGCAGTTCAGAGGAGCTCTCGCATCCAAAGTTTTTGGCTGATGGCAGGGATTCCTGACCTTTGCTGGCCAGTCCACAATACTAAGAAAATAACATGCAATGTGGACAGCATCATACTAGAGCCATATACAGGATTATGGTTTTAATTGCACTCCTGTCCCAGCCACAGAAGTTCTTTCTTCTGTGGGTTTTTTATCCATTGTATCTTGTTCTACCCACAGCACCTTCAATCCCTCTTCATTCTATACAAGGAATAGACTTGAGAAATCAACTGTTTCTGCTTGCTTGCTTGTTTGTTTGTTTACTTGCTCACTCCTACCTGCAACAGAATGTATTTCCCCTGTAATGGCTGGTAGGTCCTGGTGGCTTCCTGCTCCGATTTTTGGTGTGGTACATTGTTCTTCCACACTGTCTCCTGACAAGGAGAGGGGATTTTAACTTGATATCCTGTAGTTCTTCCCATAAGCTGTGGGTTAGAGGTCAGTGGCTTAGGGAAGTGTCCTGGCCTGGAAGTCAGCATACCACCTTTCTATGCTAGCATTAATTTTCCCAGGTCACTCAAAGCCAGGGCTGTCCCTAGGGGGTGGTGAATGGCGGTGACTGCCCTGGGCCTTGTACTTTGGGAGGCCCTGTGGAGCAGGGTGGGGTGGCACAGTGCTGCCACTAGCTCCATGTCTGGCTGCTCTGCAAACAGTCTCCCACCACTGAAATCAGTGCATCCGGCCACTTGCTGCCACCACCTCCCCAACTCACTGCCAAATCTGCCACCGACTTCCTTGCATCCAGAAGCAGGGCCCCCCACAGGCTGATTTTCCCCTGGGCCCCGCACCCTGATCTGATTGTCTCTGCTCACAGCCATGGCCTTAAAGCCTTATAGCTAACGGAGACCAGCCAGTACTGACCGAGTATTGTTGAACAATACTCAGTACCAGTATTGTTGAACAACTGCCTCTGAGCATCATGCTGTGCTAAACTTACCATAGCCATCATACATGCTCCATAAAATGTATCTGCTGAGGCTCAGGAGTTGTGAGTTTGTGGAATAGCATTCCCCTAATCACATTGTCAGTAAAAGGAAAAACAAAACAAAAAAATACGTACTCCATGTTAAAGCTAGAAGTATATGATCAGTTTTACAAAAAGGTTACATGAAGTGGTTGCCAGCAACAGTGGGGGAATGGCCTCAGTAACCTAGACTGATCCTGTTCAAGAGCTAAACAGGCACCCTCTCTGAGAAGACCCTAGCAGCTCAATTCTCCTGGGAGAACTATTATTCAAACAGCAGATACTTTTAAGGCAATCTTCAGCAGTAGCATAAACAGAACCAGCACTTTGCATGTCTCCTAAAGCCCTGGCAGTTCAGTGGTGCTTGTAACACAGCCAATGACAGGAGTCTTCTCCTTTGATACACAAGGCAGAGAGCTGTGCTGCAAGTGGGACCGCAACTCTGTTCACATTTCCTTCCTGCTTGTGTGGGAGCTGACAAACATTCTCTGCTTCACCATTTGCCACTGGGCATGCACATGCATGTGCATGCATAGTGGTCCCCACTCCAGCTTCTAGGCAATAAGAGTAACAAATGGTTATAAATCTGTCCAGCTACTCCAGCTACTCCAGCTTCCTGAGGGTTCTCAGAGCAAACTTCATGCTCAGGCAATGCTGTGTAATTACTCGAGCTGAGGACATTTGTGATCTCTTTGAAATCATATGACATCTGGGTGTTTGAGACTTCAAATGATTTTCTGCCAGGATAGGGTGGTTTTAACCTTCAAACAGACAGCACAATCCAACAGAGGGTGGGCAGGCACTAGATTGGTAGCAAGAACACCAGGGTTCTATGCCTGGCTCCACCACCAATCTGTTAGGTGACCTTGGTAAAGTTCCTTCTGCCTTCATCATGGCTTGGTTTCCCATCCTACACTTTGCCTTATTGGTCTGGAGGTAAGTTGCTGGGAGAGAAACTCTGCTTTTGCATGTACAGTGCCTAGCACTGATTAGTGGTTAGGAAATCAAGGCCCGGCTGCAATAAATCTCCTTCCTTTCCCATCTAGCAGAGAAGAGAGAAGAGAACAGATATTCCCAGCAAGGGAAGAATCTCATAAGCATGGTGGGGAGAAACAAATTGAACTAGCCCAGGGGACTAGAAAAGAGAAGAGCCCTCCAGAGGCCCATGTACTTCCTTACCCTGAGCAGGTACAGTACCAACTCCCCACTGACTTGGGGAAAGTGGGGTTTGGGCTACATCCAGGCAGCTTTTGTAGTGCAAATACAGAGTAACATCATTAGCCTGATCTCATCTGGAAGAGTTGCAGCTTTGACAGGAGCCAGCTCCCAACCCTGTACTTTATATGTTATCATCCCATAAACAAGATGGCTTCAAACTCCAGAACACAGGCATCTCTCCATCAAGACTGAAGATGTTATGACTGTCTACAGCTTCAGATCAGCTCAAGATCTGGCCCCGTGTGTACAACCTTTGCTTCAAATACCAGAGCCCTTTGGATTCTGCCCCCTTCTCCCTACACTGCTTCCCCACCCCCGCGTCTCAGCATCATAAAAAACAATGCAAAGCCCTATTAGATCTTCTCCGATAACTCCAGTCTATGCTTAATTACAAAGCGGCACCAGCAGTGTCGGCAGGGGCACATTAATGGCAGGAAAATGGATTGTGATGAATGCTTGTGGCAATAATGAACCCCCAACAAAGAGGCGTATTAGTGACTAACTGTCCTGCTGAGAGCGTCTGATGCTTGACTAATAGATTCCTGTAGACAATTTGTATTCTTAGTGTTGGCTTCTGTCACGCCTTCTTGACAGAAATATTCGAAATACCAAGGGGAGGGGTAAGGTGATATATTAGTGGTATTGTGATAGCACATACGAGGCCCAGTGGGTGCCATACCGGCACACCATAAAAGACCAGCCTTCCCTCAGAGCTGAGGACTGAAATAGTTGGAGGCAGGAAGAGAAAGGTGTAGTACCTCTATTTTTTGCAGATCAGGAAATAGAGACCAGTGACTAAGACCAACATTTTCATTTAGTGACTAACAGTTTTAAAACCTCTTCCAAGAAATGACTACTAGGTTTTATAGGTAGTAGACATGCATCTATGCTGGGGCACTTTTTTTTTGCACATTTGACACTAATGAGGCTTGTCTGACTTGTCTTCTCAAACATGCTACTATGTTCCCTTCACTTACAAAGAATGCTAGTGTCCTTACCACTATGATGTCAGGAGCTGCCTCTACAGGAAAGGTGCTCCTGCTGAAGAAAGTCGCATTAGCACCACTACAAATGCTTCCAAATGATACAAAGTCTTTTGCCTGAACTCCATGTCAATCTTAATGCAAGTACCTAAAATCTGCTGTGACTGTGGAAGGAATCACATGACAAGATGGGCCAGGGTAAGGATACTCACCCGAGCAGCAGATAGACAGTAATTAAGTTAAATTGCTTCTTGATTTTTAACTGGCCCTTATGTACCCACCATCAACGGAAATCTTGCTGTGTCCCCTCAGTGGGCTAATTCCTTCTATTGTGCTTGCGCATTACCCCTTCCCTGATAAAAGCTTCTTCCCACCAGCCCATGAAGGCTTTAAATGGGCTGAGAGGATCCTTGTACCTTATCAAGAGAAAATTGTTCTCTAGTGGAGGAAATAAAAATGCAGGGCCTCTAGTAATGTGCGTGTCTGCCTCAAGTACCGTCTGTGCTAAGCATTTACCGTAAGGCACCTGCTTAGGCCCCATTATGAGATGGGATGCAGTCCCCCTCCTCACCCCACCAATGCACATTTTCCCTGTAAGAACAAACTGATGTTACCAACAGACCACTTTCTCTCACATTTGGAAAGGAGATGTTTTTAAAGCTCCTTGCATTAAAACTTGCTTTTTTTGGTTGGGTAACTCCCCAGCATAGCTTACTCCAATGAAGGCCAACCTTTATGGCAGGCGTGTCACAAATTAGCTCTGCACCCTCTTCAAGTGCCACTTCAATCCCCTTCCCTTGTCCACTCTGCTGCTCTCTTTTTTGCCCCCTTCCCTATCTGCTATTCCCTCCCTGGTCTGCTGTGTGCCACACACACAGTTCAGGACTCCTCAGTTTGATACCAATTCACTGGATTCACATACAAGCCACTTCTCTGTACCCATTTCACCACCTCTAGAGTAGATGCAGCGATTCCATGATTCCATACCTTACAGATAAGGATAAGGGTGAGAGAGAACTCTGAGCTGATTTAGAGATCAGCAGTTGAACAGAGCTTTAACATAAAGTAAGTGGCAAACTTTGAACTGGGGGCAGCTGATGCATGCCCTCCTTCCCAGTGGAAAGCAGACAACTGAAACAGGCATGGTCCAGACTCATCAGCCCAAACAGCACCTAAAACGCCACAGCATCTTGCCTTTAACACCAGACAGAAACCCTAGTGTCCCTGTTCATTAGAAATCTGCTGTACTGCTGAAAGCTTCTATTCATTCCAAACTAGCTACGCGGGTTACTGAGCACTTAAGAGCCCTCTCCTAGGACAAAGAAGAACTGGATTCAAATCTCTACTATGCCACAGACTTCCTCTGATGCTTCAAGTCTTTCTGGGCCTCTATTCCTCTACTGTGTGTGGGGAATAGCAGCCCTTCTTTGCCACAAGGCAATTGCTAGGTGCTCAGTTATTACACTGACAGGGAAACAAGCTTACACCATTTTCACAGTCCTCTTACGACATGGGATACTCCTATTTATCCACATAAATACCCAGTCTCTTAAAAAAAACCTGCTCTGCTTCCATCAGATCTTGGGGCACTCAGTCCCACAAGCCCCTCCCACTTCTAGTGGGAAAACATGTATTCCCTTTTTACTTCAGGTCTAAATTAATTGTCTGGAAAAGCTTTGCCATCCAGAAGCAAGTTGGCAGCTTTCTGCTGAAAACAGCCAGGGTCCTCCCCAACCCCTACTGAGTTGAGTTCGAGAACACCTAGTGATTTAAGTGCATCCTTGCCCTTCCACTGTTGACCACAAGCAAGAACAGAAGCACACAAACAACTATCCTTCACTGGTCCTCACTGCACTTTGTTGTTTCTTTTAAGGTGGTAAACAGCAACTGTCAAGAAGTTGGGCATGCTGAAACCATTGTGTCCAGGCCAGTTGAGAGGTAAGCACACCTTTGACTTGCCACTGCTGCCTCAGTAAGGCATTTACCATCACCTCACCCATCATTAAAAGAGGTCAAGATTATCTTCACAGCTTATAACTACAGCTGAGAGCAGACATACCCCAGTCAGCATAACCATATGGCCACTGACCTCCATGGATCTGGCTCAGACCCTCAGGATTCAGAGGCAGTGAAAGTGACATGGGTCTCTGAGACAGCAAAACATTTCCAGGTCCCTTCAGTGCAGATGTCCCTCACCCTTCCAACTAGACCTAACCTGTCCCCTTCCCCTCAACAGTATGCAGCCTCTAGTGCTCCCTTGCACAGAGCTTGTTTGAATATTCAGCCCTGCTGCAACATACCCAGCAGTCAAATCCTCACATATCTCTTCCAGTAGGCCTGGAACAGCCCTAGAGGACTATGCACAAGTACAGAATCTACTTGGTCCCAGCGGACAGATAGAGCCATGGAACTGCTGGTTGGGAGTATTAGTTCTATGGTGAGATGCCCATCTAGAGTTTTGTCTGGTCACAAACTTGTCCCATTTCCACTTGCCTGTGCACCTCCTGTGGTCACTCAGCAGAACCCCATGTAGTTGGTGGCAGAGGTTTCTAAGAGTGGTACAAGCAAGTCTGGTGGATTTGGCCATGTAAAACCAACTCAGGCCCAGGGGTTGATCAACATGAGGGAAAAAGTCATGCTGATTTCAAGGTCCAGTTCCTAAATCAGCCTAATATAAACAGATGCAGTCCAAAGCCAGAATGCGCTTATGTCACACTAGCTCTTAAAAACAATTTTAGGTCACACAGGTGTAAGACTGGTTTAAAGCAAACTAAGATAGTTTACAAAGGATTTAAGTCAAGCCTGAATAAAAGAATAAAAATAAATTAATACCCTCTTCTGGTGAGCCAAAGGCAAACCCAGTTTGGTCCAGCTGCACAGTCCAGGAAGTGGGGCTGCTGCATAGTGAGCCCTAAGAACATTTGCTTGGGTACCAGCAGCAGATGTGGCAATACAGACTGCACGAGTCCACCAGGGACACCAGCTGTGTGATCATGATCAGGCCTACTGTCCCACACTGCTGCTGTTGGTACCCAAGCTGGCTGCAACACCTTTGACTGCAGCACAGGCAAACACATCCCAGAAACAGCATTTAAATTGACCTTGCTGCAGAGCTGATCGGAAGGGAACGGCAGAAGGGGAGATTCTGAGCCCTGGCTTAGCTCATGTAAACTCACCTTTCAAAAGGCTTACAAGCAGACTTGTTGGTTGCTTTTTCCTCAGGGGTATCTTCCTGAATGTGTGTAAAAAGACTCAAAGCAGTTCGCAGAAGGAACAGAGAAGCACTGGATCCTCTTCTAACAGCAGTCCATGTTTCTCTTTACATAGGCTTGTCTCTGCCCTGGGTGCCTTGCTGGTTCGCCCATGGGCTCATTTTCCCCACAGATGCCTGCTTCTGGGCCTGCTCTCCATCCTCTTTCTGCTGCCAGTGCTGTTCTGCCTTGGGCCACCATACAAGCAGCACCTTGCCTGGACCATGCCCAGAGGGGCAGCATGGCCATACCTCCAGCTGCAGTACCTCAGACCCCCACCAACATGATCCCTCCCCAGACAGAAGCAGGAAAGCTGGGGCAGACACCATGAGCACACAGACTTACTTACAAACATAATAAACGTGAAAGTGCATTGAAAGCAGGGTCTGCCTGAGACTACCTAAGCAAGGGCTCAGTCTCTCCTCTATGGTCTCAGACCTGGCCCCCCGCCCCCACTCCCACAGGCCTCTGCAGATCCCAAATTGTAAATCCAACAACTCTGAAGTGTCTGCAGCAGAATATACAGTAGATATAAGGCTGTTTTACCAGATCCCAGGAACCAACCAAAAGTGAATACAGGGAGCTGAAAACTAACCTATCCCCAAAAGAGAATCTGACCCCTTTTCAGCAGTCAGACTCCCTCTCAGCCAGCTACTCCTCTCCCCTAGAGACTGGTCTATCAAACAGGCAACAACAAATTTAAATGCCCCATTCTCATGGCCTGCTTGCTGCAGACCCCTCATGGCAGCTCTTGGGTGGTTCAAAAGCCAGCTGTAGAGCACAAAATTTCCTAGCTTCTAAGATGCTGAACATCCGAACACCAAATTAGTGTTAAAAACCAGCTGTGAAGGCCCCAAAATGCATTGGTGGCTGCAAAGCAAAGCAATGCAGAGAGGTGACTGCACCTATCACACCTCTCCCACAGGCCTCACCTGTTAGTGTTTTAACCAGATGATTTAATATGCACACCACTCCCCTATAATGTATGGTAGCTCCCCACAGACTTCCTTATTAGTAAGAAGCCTGGTTCTTTTAAGAACCAAGGAAGGCATCACTTGGGTATGCAAATCAACCTCATGCTGGGATCCAGTGCTAGGAAACAAGGCACATCTCTGGCTCTGACCATGAGAAGATCCATGGCCCACTCTGTGCTTCATTATCCCTGTCTATAAAATAGGGACTGTGCATTTAGCCTCATAGCAAAACTAGATGGGACAGAGACAAAAATAACAAAAATCACTCTACAAACAAGTGGGGAAAGGGGGAGAGAGGCAGAGGATCTACTGGAACCCAGGGAAGGTGGAAGCCGTTGAAATCTCCATCCCAAGAGGTTTCCTTAAAGAAGCTGGGAAGGCAACTGTCCAGGGTGGAGCAGCAAATCTTACATCTCTACTAGGTACCAGACAAGACAACCCCTCAAATCCCTTCCAAACCAGCATTTCTACAACGACCAAGAACATCACTACAGGAACAAATGGATCTAAACTGGCTGTGAATAAATTGAAAGTACATCTTCAAAGAAAGTTTTTAATACATCAGACTCTGGAATAGATTCCCAGCAGGGGTGGTACTGTCACCTACCCTGGAGATCTTCAAAAGGAAACTGGATGCACACCTTGCTGGGGTTATTTGATCCCAGCAGTCTTTCCTGCCCAGACCAGGGGGGCCAGACCTGATGATCTCATGAAGTCCTTTCCAGGCCTAAACTTCTGTGAATTTGAGTGATGGCCTGGAACAGCTTCCCCCCAGCAAGCAGCGGTGAATTTGTTTTTAGGATGGAGCACAGTAAATTTGCAGCTGGGACAATGGGAAGCAGTTCTCTGCAGTAACGAGATTGGAGTTAGTTCAGGACCTGGTGGTCTTTGGTCACTAGAGGCCATCAACAATATACCCCCATTGCTTACCACTAAAACAGCTCTATCTAGAACAGAGGCCGACAGGACAGTGCATGCCACAGCAAAGGAATCTGGGGTTACTTACCTGTACACCTTTCACTTTCTCCACCCCAAAAACTCTACCACCCATAACTGTGGATAATGCACTTTCTTGAGGACCCCAAGGCAGGGTTTGAACTACTGGTTTCACCTGCCTCCTGTCCTCTCCCCACAACAAATCAAGCCAAGCCACTGCAGTGCAGGTGTATCCCACACAGTGAAGAATTCTGCAGCTCAAGGTACACAGGTTTGGAAGGCACAGATGGACTAGATGGTGGCATGGCTGGGGTTAACTTCTTCACAGGTTTATTTGAGGATCCCACCTGGGACAGCAGGACAGAAATGTTGTTTCAGGCGATGTGGATCTCAACATCAAGAGAGGATAAGGGAGACCTGGAACCAGATCTCCTGCACTGCTACACCATTTCCAAATTCAACAGGACCTCCTCCTCTTGAGATGTAAGCCAATTTCTCCCTGGGAAGAACCCATATGCTCTGACAGGAGTAGAGAAGAGGACTCTAACCTTCCACCCTGCTCATGAAGAGGGATTTTGCCTCTCTTTCTAAAGGCCATGCAGTTCTCTGCAGAGAAACCCCTTGCCAATGGAAGAGGCTGTCAACACAAGACAAGACATGCCCTTCTGGGTAGTAACTGCCCTTTACAAAAAACATCTCTGCTCATTTTGGATAACAATTTAGTATGCAGGCAACCAAGGGGCCAACTCCCTGCCTTCCCCTGATTGATGGAGGCAGCAAAAAGCAAGCCAAGCACAGTAAGTGCCTCCTCTTGACACCTTAAAAAGCCCACCCAAAACCTGCTTCCCCAGCTCCAGATAGAGGAATCTGACAGAACTTAGCTACCCAAAGGGGACCACAGAGTTCAGGGAGGGCTAATAAACAGGATAAAGAGCAGGAGTGAGAGAGTCTACTATGCCAGAAGCATGTCATCTGTGTCCAAGTGGATTATGAGCAGGCAAGAACAAATTACAGCCCTTGGACCCATCAGATGTCACTGCCTGGTTTTCTGTCTGGAGCTGTTCTAGGCAGTGCCTCCTTTGCATGTCAGACAGGTCAGCAAAGTGGATTGGAGTTTCTGGGCCAGGTAAGATTCAACCCAACCTCAGGTGCCAGGCAAAGTAGGGAGACATTTCCAAGTTCTTAAACTTGCTGTGAGTTGGAGTTTCGGGGCACAGGGTGAACGGAGCCACAACACAAAGCAAAACAGTCACGTGCCTAGTCTCTGCTGCGTTCTCCGTCCAGCTGCTCCAAACTCAACCCACCATCTCCACTGCCATCATTTGTACGCCAAGGGGACCCAAGAGAGGAGGAGACAGGGGACATCCTCTCCTCTCTCACACCAGCACATGCATCTCTTTCAAAGGATCACACACTTCTTCTTGGAACACTTCTTCTTGCGCCCATTGCTGATCTTCTCCTTGTGTTTCCGAATCTCCCGCACCAGGGTATAGAAAGCATCTTCCACCCCCTTGTGCAATGCAGCCACCGGAACAGAGAAAAGAGACAAAAGAGAAACCCTACAATTAGTGCACGTGGTTTCAACATAAGCTCACTGCCCTAGTGTGGGGAACAGGCCTTGAGGTTTCCAGAACCCAAAGGAACAACTAGTCCAATTCAAAACTAACACGTGTAGTTCAGCATCCAATACAGTATCCAACATAGGAGTCAGCACTTAGGACCTCATACATCTGAAGCAGAAGAACCCTACAACAAGCAGATCCAGGACAGAATTTTTCAGACTGAGCTTGGTTTCAGCCCTGACAAGTGTGGTGTTTGTTACACTTTGCAAAACAGGTGTGCCGACACCTGTGCTACCCTCATGAACACTCAGTCTTTTGGAGGAATCTGGCTGTGCTTACAGCAGGGGTGGGCAATTATTTTGGGCAGAGGGCCACTTACTGAGTTTTGGCAAGCCATCGATGGCTGCAGGACAGGCAGCCCAGGGCAGATTAATATTAATTTTCTAAATTTTTTAGGGGCCCTGCGGGCTGGATAAAATGGCTTGGCAACCTGGATCTGGCCTGCAGGCCGCATTTTGCCCACCCCTGGCTTACAGCTTTGTTCCTTATGCAATATGTACAGCAGTGAATTCCTTAGGCCTGCTGTACTCGTCACAAGGAAAACATCTCCCTCAAAGCACTTGGGAACTGGCTGCCCTTTCTTCCTTAATCTCATGGGACTGGCATGAGATCCAACCAGGGAACTAGAGCAGGGCCATGCCCCAGAAATCTGGAATCAAAACTTCAGGGAACAGAATTTTCACTGAAAGTTCAACAGGTTACACTTAAAACCATCCTCATGCCCCCCTCCCCCCATTTCAATCAAACCAGCCTAGCAGCTGCAATTAAAAGACCAGGCTGCTGTGCCCATGCCCCTCCTTGTACCTGTCTCGTTTTGGCTGAGGTCTCAATAAAGGGAATGCCGTAGCTCTTTGCCAGCTCCTGAGCCTGCTTGGTATCCACCGTCCGGGAGGGCAGGTCGCATTTGTTACCCACCAGCACCATCGGGACATCATCCGAATCCTTCACCCGGTTGATCTGCTCCCTGGGGATAGGAGGGTCACCAGAGATGGGAATGGCCAGCTCGGGTCCAGGGAGATGCATGCAGCCCCCACTGTGCAGCCCAGCTAGAGGTGGAAGACTAGGCCACAAGCCCCAGGGGTGCTTGGTACTGAGGATATGGGTGTTCACACATCCTGGACCCAAGCTGGGTACAGACTCCCTTGAGCTCTGCTGGTGCCCCTCACTCCAAATCCACAACTCCCTGCCCCCCTACTCCAGCTAGTGACCCTCCCATTCAACCTCAGCACCCCTAGCTCTGGGCTTCCCCACATCCAAATGGCGCTATACCTCTTGCCATGGCAGGCTGAGTGCCTGACACAACCCTGATCAGTTTCCAAGCTCAAGCCGTGATGGTGAGTCTCCTACCAGCACAGCATGGCCAGGACTGTAGCTAGGGAGAGAGGCCTACCCTCACCTGTAGTGGTGGACATCTTCGAAGGACTTGGTGTTGTTGATGGCAAAGACACAGAGGAAACCCTCGCCTGTGCGCATATACTGATCACGCATGGCACTGTACTCCTCCTGCCCAGCTGTGTCCAGGATGTCCAGTAGGCAGGTCTCCCCATCAATCACCACCTGCTTCCGGTAGGAGTCCTACAAAGCATGGGAGATAGCTAGATAGGTGCGTGTGTTTGGAGACAACACTGCCAAAGTGCACCCATCTCTGTGAGCGGGGTATCATACAGGAACCCCTCCCCAGCTCTCAGATGCAGCCACCTCTGGGGTGGAGCGCATCGGGGGCTGTTTATTCAGGGCTCCACTGCCCAGTGCTGACATGCAGCTGGCTCTGGGGTGGAAAGCGCATCTATCAAGTGCCCAGGAGCACCGAGGCCTGCACTGGCTCCGAGGGGAAGAGCACCCCAGGGGAGGTCCATGCTCCATCTCACCTCAATGGTGGGGTCGTACTCGTCAACAAAGTGGTTCTGGATGAGCTGGATGGTGAGTGCGCTCTTGCCAACGCCACCTGCACCCACCACGACCAGCTTGTACTCTGTCATCCTGCCGGGGGCGCTGTGCCAGCTGGTGCAGGAGAGCGAGGAGAAGCTAAGCCGAGGGCAGAGACCACGGGGCAGAATCCCTCCCACCCCAGAAGAGCAGGGAGGGAGACTGTGGCTTGGAATCAGCAATAAGGGGCGGGGGGCAGATCAGGATGCCGGGAGTCTGTTGAGCTACAGCAGGGGAGCGAAGAGCCCGGCCACCTAGGTCCCGTCCCAGCGGGGCCTGGCGGACAGGAGCGCGGCCGCCCGGGGCCCGGTCCCAACCCCAGCCCCCCGCACTGCTCCCCTCGCCCTTTTGAAACGGCTACACAACCGACACCCCCCGGATCGCGGTCCCCTCCCCCACTTGCCGCCGGCTCCGGGGCTCCGCTGCCGCCGGCCCCGCCCTATCACGGCGGCCCCAACAGCGCCGGAAAAGGCGCGTTCCTGACAGCTCCCCGCAGCCAATGGGAAGGCCTCAGCCTCTCCCCCGCGCCGCAGCCAATCCCCGGCGGGCAAGAGGATGTACCAGCGAGAGGCAAGGGCAGCGGCAGAGCAACTCTGAGGTGTCCCGGGCAGCGCCCCCTGCAGGCGGGAGGACGCAGGGCGGGGGGTGTCCTCGCTGTGGGCTCCACGTGTAACCTCCTGTTGCTCTGCAATTAGCGACTAGGTGCGATTGACGTGCGGGGCCTCAGTAATTACCTGGCGGATCTGGGGGCTAAGCCTGGGTTCTTTAGTGAAAGCGCTTCATTAGGTTAATTAGCATTTCACAGACATTGGGGGGGGGGGGGGGGGCAAGGAGCCC
>JAGPOW010000304.1:112695765-112776765 GCA_030014935.1 Caiman crocodilus | reverse complement strand
GCTAGGAGCCCGGACGCTTGGTTTCTCTGCCTTGATCTGGGATGTGAGTGAGGTCTGGGACTCTGGCCGTCTGGGCTCTATCCTGGCTCTCGGAGGGGGTGGGTCTGGTGGGGGTCAGCAGTGGAAAATGGTGGGTTTGGTGCAGGTGCGGGGCTAGGACACCTGGGTGCTTTGCCAGTGGAATGAGCAGGGCAGGGAATGCATCCCACACCTCTACGCTTCCCCCTCCCTGCCCCAGACATGGGAGGGCCCTCCAAACCCAGCTTCTCCAGAGCCTTCAACCTGCCCCAGAAAGGGCCAGACCCCTTGAGGGGCCTCAAGCCCCACCATATTCTCTTGGTCTCCCTATGGCTCCCCTCTGCCTTCCCATCCTCCCCCTGCCCCCCCCCCCTCCCCCCCGGAAGAGGCCTCACTCACGGCTAATTAGTCCCATTTTCAGGACAATTTTCTTACAGTGGGAGGAAAGAAATAGCCTGCCCCCTCCCCTTGTGGCTGGTGGGATGATCCAGGTCAATTATTTCCATTATCTCCCCCCTCACACACACATACACACCACTACCCGCTGCTTCCCTTCTATAAAACCAGAGTCCTGCACTCCCTAGTTCTGACATGTGCCTGGTGGGGACAGAGCAAGGTAAGACTCCTGAGCTGGGCTATGTGAGTTGGGAGTGAGGGGACCTGTGGATTGGGAGTAAGGGGCACCAGCAGGGCTTGGGGGCAGGTGGCTGTAGGTCAGAAATGAGGAGCACTGGTGGGGGGGCAGGGGGCTGCAGGATGGGAGTGAGAGGCACAGGCTGGGTTGGCGGGGCAGAGATGGAGGTAGAACCCAGGAGTGGAGGGTCTGAAGTTGGGACACCTGGGTTCTACCTCTATCTCTGCAAGGGGTAGAAGGATTCCTGGGAGTCAGGACACCCACCTGCATCTCGCCCCTGCCTTCAGATGAATCCACGGGCCATACTCTGCCTGTCCCTGACTTTGTGCTGGCTGCTGGCTGCAAGCTGTGAAATGGCTCTGATGGTGAGAGACCCCCCCCCCCCTTCTCTGTGCTAAGCTGCCACCTCTTCCCACCAGAACCTGGTTTGGGGAGCAGCACCCAGGGTCTCCACCCCAAGTACTCGCATGGTCTGATCCACCTCAACCCCCTGATTGCACTGCTTGGAGGGGAGGGGAGGGGAGGGGTGGGGTGGGGTTGGGTCCTGGCCTGATCATTCACAGGGGGAGGAGGAGGTTCAGTTATGGCATTAATGGAAGTTCTTTCCCCTGCAGCCAAAAGACAAACGTGGATGGACCCTGAACAGCGCCGGGTACCTGCTGGGCCCCCGTAAGTATGACCCTGACCCACCCAGAAGAGAACGTAGGTGTCCAGGCTCCCAAGTCCACAGCAACTCACCAAATCCTACTCATCTCCCAGAACTGAGATGGAACCCAGGTGTCCTGACTCTCACGCGCCACCCCCTGCTCCAACCTCCAGATCCTAGCTGCTATCCAGAAACTCTGATTCCTTTCCGTGTCCCTGTTCTAACCCATCAGACTCCTATTTCCCTCCCAGAGCTGGGATGAAACCCAGGTGTCCTGGCCCATGCCAACCCTGACCCTGTCTCTCTGGCAGACGTTCATCACACTCTGATGGAGAAGGGGGCCCTGGCTGGGAAGCGAGAGGCTGTGGAGGACACTGACCTCCTGGGGTCAGAGCACTTCAGTGAGTTGTTCCCACCCGCTCTACAAGCCCCCAGGACCCTCCTCCTGACTCTCCACCCACACTCACCCTTACCTGTTCTCTTCCAGGTGACCCCGTGCACCCCATGGATGAGAGTGCCATCCATACCCTGCTGGACTCCCTCCTCTACCTGCACCTCCAAGGTGAGCTGGACACCTATGTTCTCTCAGAATGGGGGTAGGGGTCTGATGGGTCAAAGCACTGGGGAGGGGTCTGGAAGCCAGGACACCTATGTTCTATCCCAGCATGGGGAGGGGAGTGGGTCTGGTGTGTTTGGGAGTGGAGGCTGTTGGGAGCCCAGAAACCTGGATTCCCTCCCAATTTAGTGTGGGGAGTTGGGTTTTGTGGGTGAAAGTTGGGAGTACTGGGAGCTAGGATGCCTGGGTTCTATCCAAATACAGGGAGGGGAGTAGGGGCTGTTGGATTAGAGCATTGGGTTGGGAGCCAAGATGCCTGTGTCCTCTCCCAGCTCAGGGGTGGGTGGAGGGGGCACGGAGGGCAGGTGCTGCAGCTGAGCTGCTGTCTCTTTCTTCTCCCCCTCAGAGCTGGGAGCTCTCGAGCGCTTGGCCTTTCCTAACGGTGTCATCCAGCCCTGACCCCTCAGGCCCTGTGCCCAGAACCCTGCCTGCACCTCTTCCTGACACAGGCAGCAGCAGGGACACTCACTCTGGTACCCCTACCCATGTTTGCACTTCCACTAGTGCTGGCCACCCTGAACACAGCTGCCCCAATAGCTTGCTTGTGTTTCTTGCACAAGTGCCCACTCTTTTGCATGGAGGCCTTTCCTGCTTACTCCCTTTCACAATAATCCTTACTCACACTCTGTAGTTCCCACATGCTTCCTCTTCGCTGCACTAATATGGCCCTCAGCCCCACTTGCTCACACATGCCTGCTCTGACCCTTCCCCCCCTCTCCCCCAGCACACTTGTGCATAGACCTGCACAATGACCCTCTCATGCTCACTGTGGCATGTGAGGCTATGTGCTGCAGCACTGACACTCTGCAGATGCCTGCCCTACCCTGCCCTTCCTCTAGCCCCCTTGTTCATATTCACATGTGCCCCAGTGACATGTGAACTCATGATCACCCTTGGATTCCACCAGCTCCATGCACATGAACACACGTGCTAACAGATGTGCTCATGCAAGCACTGATGTTCACACTATCCCTTGCACTCAGGGGTCCTTCCTTAAAACTGCCTAGTGAGTCACTGCCATCACATCTCTTCACTTCCTACTCCAGCCTCAGAGCTGGTCCAGGACAAAGGACCCCCAGCCCCTCTGCCCTGCTGGGAGCAGAGTGGGGTCTGGGGGGTTAGTGCAGGGGGCTGCTGGGAGTCTGGACTCCTGGGCTTTCCTCAGTCTCATCATCACTCACTTCCCCTGCCTGGCACTGAGGCTGCCATCCCTTCTCCATCTTATTGCCTCAGTTTCCCTTCCTGGGGAGAGACCCCAACCTCCCGCACAAACACTTCCTTAAGGGTTCCTTCTCTGCTGGGGTGTGAGGCAACCTCCCTCTTCCCACCTTCTCCCTCTATGCCACAGAGACTTCCCACTGCCCTTAGCCATATGGGGCCATGGATGCATGGTGCTGGATTCCCACTCCTGCCACAATGCTTTTAACCCTTTGTTCTCCAAATGGAGTCAGTCCCTCTTCTGGGCTGGGGCTGCAGCTATGACCAGGGTGCACCCAGCTGCTGGGACAGGGACCGTGGGCACAGACACACTCCCCTGCACCTGATTTCAGCCGCTGGCACATTGGACAAAGGGAATGAGACCTAGCCTCCAGAGAACAAGTGCAGGGAGTGAGAGTGAATAAACCCTTTTCTTCAGAGAGATGCTTCAGTGTGGTGCTTCTTGTAGGGACTTGGATGCCTCGGTTCTCTCAGCTATTTATGGGGGTGGGGGCTGATGGTTTAGGGCAGCTTGAGTTGGTAGCCTGGATGCCCAGGTTTGCCCAACTGCTTCTGTGGCTCTCGGGTTGGGTGTTGGGGACTGCAGGGTATGGTGGGGAATGCAGGAGGTCCTGGGTTGATGTGAGCTGTGGGGCACTACAGTGGGGTAAGCTCAAACCATGAGGCCCCATCAGAGCCCCCTTTGGCTACCAAGGGAACCATACCTGCTCCTTGTGGAGGCAGGGCACCCCCCCACACCCAATGATGGAAAGAGCCAGGCTGGGGAGAAGGGAGGTTTGTGGCCAGATGTGCCCTCAAATCAGGTGTGCTAGACTGAGTGAATGCCCTGATCCTTCCTTCCCCACACCCTCTCCCTGCATCCATCCCTCCCCTCCCCACTCCCCATCTTTTCACCTCTACCGCTCCTTCCAGTCCATTCCATCCTTCCCTCCCTTCCCATAAACCTATCCATCCATCCCCACAAACCCCATTCATCCATCTCTCCATCCATTCTTGTAAACCCTATCCATTCATTCAACTAACCCCAGTTCCATCCACCCTCCAAACCTTCCATCCATCGATCCATCTGCACAAACCCCATCCTTCTGTCCCTTCACCCTCCAAATCTTTCACCCATGCATCCCCACAAGCCCTGTTCCTCCATCCATCCACACCAATTTCATCCATCCAACCATCCTCCAAATCTTCCATCTTTCCATCCACCCAACCACCTCTCCCTCCCTCCCTCCCCCCAACGAGGAGGCCCAAGGACACACACCACTCAGGCTGATTCACAAGGCAGGACTCTCCTGCCCCTTTATTCTGGGGGTTTCCCACATGGCGCAGGACATGCAGCCAGCCATGGCCCTGCCCCCACCCTTCCCAACACCCCTAGTCCTGGTTCACCACCAGCAGCTTCTGCATGTAGGCATTGAGCCATTTCTGTCGCTCCATGGCCGTCAGCAGCTTGCTCTTCTCCCGAAAGGCTGCGTCATCAGCCACCACGATGCTCCGCTTCCCGCCCTCACCAGGTGCTGGGACTCCCCGCCAAGGTGAGACTTCCTGTCTTGGCCTGTTCCAGAGGCGGGACTTCCTGCTTTGCCCCTCTTCCTCCAAGGGGGACCTCATGCTGGGCAGCAGGGCTCGGAGGCTCCAGCCCCGCAGAGGGATAGGTGGGAGCAGCAGGGCCAGGGTTGAGGGCAGGGGCTGGAGGTTGGTGCCCACTGGGGTGTCATCTTGCTTCCAGAGCCTGGGGAGACTGACAGACATGCATCTCAGGACACCTGGGTTCCATCCCAGCTCTGGGAGGGGAGTGGAGTCAGATGGGTTAGAGAAGAGGGGGCTGGGAGTCTGGATGCCTGGGTTCTCTCCCAGCTTTAGGAGGTGAGAAGGGTCTGGTGGGTTTAGAAGCAGGGGGGACCAAGAGTCAGGATCCCTGGGTTGTCTCCCAGCTCTAGGAGGGGAGTGGGGTCTGGTGGACTGGAGTATGAAGGAACCAGGAGCCCTGGCTTCTTTCCCAGCTCTGGGAGTGAGGTGGGATGTGGTGAGTTACAGCAGGGGGGAGCTGGGAGCCTGGATGCCTGGGTTCTCCCTCAGCTCTGGGAATGAAGCCTCCAGTGGTTTACAGCAGCAGGGGAGCTGAGAGCTTGGACCCCTGGGTCCTTTCCCAGCTCTAGGAGGGAGTGGGTGGACAAGGCTATCCATGATCGAGCTGGGGATCCCTATGTGGGTGACATCAAACTGGGGGGAATGGATGGGAGGAGCAGGGAAAGGGGGCACCAATCCCAACCTCTGTGGGGGGCAGGGAGGGGTTTCTCTTACCTGTCAGGAGCTGGCAGGGGAGGAAGTAGCACTCCAGAGCACAGCAGCAGGCAACATCCCAGCAGGGTTGTGACACACACCAGCCCCTTCCCAGCAGGCTCCATAGCTGGCCCTGAGGGCACATGGATCATCAGAGCCCCCCCCCACACCAGACCTATGGCACCCCCAGCCCTACCCCAACATCCTCTCCCCAGATCCTAGCTCCTCCCAGATCCTGAGCCCAGCCTGGCTCTGGATTCCCCCAGCAACACCCCCACATGGGCCCCAGCCACGTCACCCCCTGGTGGCAGTGCCTGCACTCTCCACTGGTTCTGGGACCCACCGGGTGCAGCTTGGCTGGTGGCTGGGGGCATTTATTGCCACCCGCCTGCCCACGGCTGCCTCAGCCGTGACGCACATGGGTGGGCGTCGGGGCTTGGATCAATGGGCCTGAGGGGGGGGATGGACATATCATCCACGACCCCTCGAGGAGCTAATGAGCCCAGGGAGGAGGTGTCTGGGGCAGCGTGTGATGCCCAGAATGGAGGCTGCTGGGAAATGGCTTCCAAGAGTGCAGAGGGGATTGGTAGGGAGACAGGAGATGATAGAAGGGAAGGAGTGAAAGAGTGTGAGAGAGAAAAGAAAGTGGGCATTTGAAAGGAATGAATGAGGGAAGGCGAAAGAAAGGAGGATGGAGGAGAAGCTGAGTGGAAGAAGAAAGGAAGTGGATGTGAAAGAAGGAACAAAAGAAAGTGTGACAAGGCAAGTCAAGGAGGAACAAGGAGTGAATACAAAAGGAAAGAAGGAACAAATAAAATGGAGTGAGTGTGAAAGCAAAGGAATGAGTACAACAGTGAATGCAAAGGGAAAGGAAAGAAGGAACAAAAAAGTGAATGTGAAAGAAAAGGAGGGGAAAAAGTGAATGGGAAAGGACAGGAGGAAGGTACAAAAGAAAGAGTGGAGGAACAAGAGATTCAGAGAGGAAGAAAGGAGAGAGTGACTGTGAAAGAGCAAGAACAAATGCAAGAAAGCATGGATGTGGAAGCAAAAGAGGAAGGAATGAAAGAAAGTGAGAGAAAAAGTGCAAATTTGAAACAAAAGATTGAGAAAGAGGGAAAGGAAAGAAAGGAGGAATTGAAGGCAAGAATCAGAGAAAGGGAAAGAAAAAAGGGAAAGGGAAAGAAACAACAGAAGTGAAAGAATGATGGCAAACATGAAAGAAAAGGAGGAATGAATAAAAAATAGTGAACAAACAGAACGTAGGAACAAGAAACTCAGAAACAAAAGGAGTGACTGAAAGAAAAAGAGTGAATGAAAAAACATAAGGATGAAGGAACGAGTGAAAGGGAAAGGACAAAAATGAACAAGTGAAAAAAGCAGGAATGGGAAAGGGAATGAATGAAAGAAAAAAGTGAAAGCATGAACATGACAGAGAAGGATGGGACAAGACAGGGAGAAAGGAAAAAGTGAATGTGAAGGAAGAGGAATGAATGAGAGAAAAAAAGAAAGCAGGAATATGAAAGAAAAATAGAGGAAAGAAGGAACAACAGACTCACCAAAAGACCCTCCTACCCCTGAGGCCGTGTTACTGCTGATGCTAACATACTGCCCCCACACCCCCCAAGCAGGCCTGACCCCAGCCCAGCAGCAAGGAGAGCCTTTGGGGTGGACTGTGCTGGAGACAGCTGGCTGCACCAGGCTGGTTAGCTGGTGCCTTAATGAGCTTGAGAGGGGTGGGGGATGGACTTGCTTTGTGTTGCAGTTTCCAGTGCAGGGGCTGGGGGGGCTCCATTGGAAATGGACAAGATCTTCCCCCTCCCCAAACTCCCACCATGATTCACCTCCCCCCCACTCCTAACACTGCCCCTCCCTGCCTGCAGGGACCCCACAGCGGTCGGTCCCATGCTCCTTTAACATGGCTGTTGGTGCAGCACCTGCCCTTCCCTCCTTCCCCTTCCCTCAGCCAACCACGCCCACTGCAGTCACTAGTGCACCATGCTACTTGGCGCTGCCATCACTCATGATGTCTCGCACACACAAACATGCTTTGTGTTCACAAGGATCTGAGACCTGCATGGGGGGTGGGGCTTTGTCTGACATAGAATGGTCTTTACTTATGACATTCTGTGCCCCATGATCATATGGATCACTAGCACCTCACACTTGTGGATGTATATGAGGCCATCTGCCCTAGTGCTCACCTGTGCATGGCAGTGTTCCTTGCTAGGAGCCACTAGGAGATCTCACAGGCCCTATGTTCCCCATCTTCATGAACACTTGTGAACAAGACCCTTGTGAAACTGCCCCCACCCAGCCCTTGTATATTCATGCAGCCCATCCACTCGCTAGTAGTACCTCTAACCTCTTAGACACCCCCTACACCCCCTCCTCACAATCACTTGTGCATCACAGCCAGATTCTTGTGTGCCACACTCGGACCTTTGTGAATCCCAACCACCTTTGTGCATTACTGAAGCCCACCTAGTCACTAGAACAACTCACAAGCATTGCATTCCTTGTCCTCGTGATCGCTTGTGCATCCCAGATCCTTATGCATTGCATGTCTGGCCCTGGTGAAATTGGTTTGATGCTGCTGCTCACTAGTGCAGTAAGGTCCCAGTGGCATCCTCAGGACCACTGCTGCATAAGCCCCCATCCACATGCCAGACCCTCGTGAGTCTTTGTGTGTTGCACCCTTGACCCCATGAGGGAGGAGGAGACACAGGAAGAGTGATGGGCTCTTTTAATCAAGGCAGATTCGAATAGTGCAGCAAGCCTGGGGTGTGGGGGCTGGCAGCGCATGTATCAATAGATCAGGGTGAATATGCCACATGGCTAATTGGGCCTCAGGAGCGGAGAAGGGGTGGGGTACAAGGCCCAGGCGCTAAATCATTCTCTTAAATTAGCAGCAGCTTGAAGCCACCCCCATGCCCCCAACAAAAGGCAGCAAGACAGACACAGCACAGACAGGAGAATGGGGACTTGTCTGCTGTCCATCTCATCTGTCTGAGACAGAGATAGAGAACCTAGGAGTCCTAGCTCCCAGCCTATCCCCTGCCCTTCTCCCCTCCCAGAGCTGGGAGAGAACCCAGGTGTCCTGGCTGCTAGCTCTAACCCACAGGAGCTAGGAAAGAAGCCAGGAGTCCTAGTTCCCAAGCCCTACCCCAATCCACCACACTACTTCTTCTCTCCCACATTTCAGACAGTGCAATAACAGTGTCAGTGTGTGTAGGGCCCTTTCCCTTTAAATAGCACCTGGGTGGGCAGAGGTCCACCCTCTCCCAGCTGCCTCTGATGGGGCTGTATCCATTTAAGCTCTGCCCCTAGCCTCACCAGTCTTAAGTTTTCCTGGTCCTGGGTCAGCCATGGAGTGCTGGCTTGTAGGGCTTTTCTTCCTCTACTTGGGGCTGGGGGTTGCCTCCCTGCCCCCCCCAGGTGAGTCTTGGGGTGCTGTTGTTGTCTGAGCTCACCATAGTGAGAGGAAAGGGAGGGGCTCTGCTAGAACTAGCCAGGATGCCTGAGTTCTCTCCTAGCTTGGGGCTGGGAGCTAGGACTCCTGGTTTCCTTTCCAGCTCTGGAGTGGGACTGGAGCCTAATGGGTTAGGCTGATGTGGGGGTGGAGGAGGACCTGGAAGCCAGGATACCTGGGTTTTCTCTGCTCTGGGATGGAAGTGGGAGTAGATGGGGAGGCCTGCTTCTATATCTCCTCCTTTCCTTGTCCCCACTCCCTGACTTCCCCAGACTACCCCATAGCCTTGTACTCCGGGGTCCCCTGTCTCTCCACCACCCTGAGGCTCCGCCCTGCCTTCTGCCTGTATGAGCAGTGGCTCCGGGCTAGCGTTGCCCCCAGTGAGGCCCCCCGGGCATCAGCCACCATTGAGGTGCAGGTCCAGCCCACAGGTAAGCCAGTGGGTAATCAAGTTTAGTAGGCTAGAGAGGGTGGGTGTGTGTTGGGTGAGTAGCGGGTACTGGGGCCAGGACACCTGGGTTCAATCCTAACTCTGGGAAGTGGGGCAGCTGGGATCCAGCCTAGGGTCTCCCCTGGCTTGGGGAGGGGTCCTGCTATTGCTCCCTGTAATTCCTTTTCCCCCCCCACCCCCAGGGGATAACACCACCTACAAGGTGCCCTGCACGTTCCCTGTGCCGCCCTGCAGCCCCCTGCACCAGGAGCCCATGGCCCCACAGGAGTTCACCTATGATATGGGGCCCAGCCTGGAGTGTCTCAACGACACCTGCTTGCTGGGGGTACTCCCTGGGCACAGCTACAGGTGTGGGGGGCATAGCTGTAAAAGGGTGGGGAGCTACATTGGTGGTGGGCAGGGGAATTTTTATGGGAGAGAACTGAACTGAGGTTGGGGGTGGGGTATTCCAGGGGTAGGAACCCTGATGCCTGGGTTCCCTCCTAGCTTGGGGAGTAGTTGGGAGCAGGGGGGTGGCATTGATGCCTGGCTGCTCTCCCAGCTGTGAGAGGGGAGTGAGGACCTGGTGGGTGAGGGGAGCAGGGGCTGGGAGCCCAGATACCTGGGGGTGAAAGTAATTGACGGAAACCCTCCTTGCAGGGTCCGCTATGTGCTGTACAACCACGCCATGGCACAAGTTATCACAAATTGGTCCCAGCCCTTTGAGACCCGAGGTAGGACACCCAGGCAGGGGGCTTTCTCCCCAGCAGGAGACATTGGCTTTGATCTCACCCTGGGTGGGTCAGTGCCTAGGGGTGGGAAGGGCTTGTGCAGAAACTGATGCCCCCCTGGGGTGGGAGGGGGGGCAGTAGGTGGCCTTCCACCCCTTCATCCTCATAGATCACCCATGTTTTACCCCCCCCCAGGACTCCCCCAAAGCTTCCATGACATCGACCCCAGCCCTGGGGGGCATTCGGGGGGTATGGTCGTCCTCACTGTCCTCCTCAGCCTCTCTGTGGTCCTACTCCTGACTGCCATGGGACTGACTTTCCTCTGGGGGCATCCCTAACCTTCAGAGACCCTCCATAGCCTGTGTGGGTACAGGGGAGATGCCCACCCCTCCAGCCCTGCTATTATCTCCACTGTACCATTGTAATAAAGTGCCTGTCTGTGTCCATCCATCCTATGCATCTGTCTGTTGTGGATTAACTTTACTTTTTTTGGAGGGGGTGGATTTAGGGAGAGATTCCCTCTGTAGCTAGCTGCAGTAGTAGAGCTTTTACTCTATCTCCCCATAAGTTACTGGGGGGGCTCAAACCCCCAGGGGGAAGCTGCCTGTTGGAGAGGGGTTCAAAGCCAGCACTGTCCCCAGCACCCCATAGAAGCAGTGTATTGGGAGGATGGGGAGAGGCTGAGTAGGGGTGAGCCCAGTCTGGAGCAGTGTGAGGCACTGTGCCCCTGGTTGGGCACTATTCAACTTGTGGGAGGGGGAGTCTCCCTTAATTCAGAGGGGGTGGGGGGACAGGAATGCCAAACTATTTATCTACCCTCCATGGCCTGGGGTCCCCTAGCAGGGCTGTGGGGAGAGCATACCCCATACCTTTTGCTCCCTGTGACCCAACTGCCCCCCCCCCCCAGTGCTGCTGTTGTTGTTGCTGCCAGCAGCTCTGCGTCACTGCTGCCTGGGCTCAGGGGACCCCCCTGCTACCTGCTTCCTACCCCTTGTCCTGGGGGAGGCTTAAGTGTTACCTCCCCATACTTCCACCTAGAGCCTGTATTACCTCCCCATACTTCTGGGCAGTGCTTGTGTCCTCCAGCTCCATTGGCAGTGCTCCTCTGCTGCCTCCCCAGGTGAGTCTGGAGGGGGACTTTTTCTTCTAGGGGCAAGATTTCCCCCCCCCCCCAATAAAACTAACAAAGGCTCTGTCCCTTTTTAGTTCTGCCTGTGGAAGGTGGGTACACACTGCTCCACCCCTTTAAATGCTCCCTGGGGAAGGAGCTGGGGGGCTTATGTGGGGGGGTGACCCAAAACTAAAGGCACAGGGATCAACTTTTAGGGGAAGGGGGACACCCCTTCAAATACAGAAGACCTATTTTCCTTTGGGGGGGCTTAGGGGTGCTAGGGAAGGGGGGGTCCCCCATTCTCCCCCTTTCACTCCCTAAAGGGACAGGACACATCTCAGCTGGCCTGGGGCTGAACTGGAGGGGGAAGGGGGTCTTTGGGTGGGATAGGATTTACCCCTTCTGGTGCCAATATGGAAAGGGGGTAAGAGAGAACCCCTCTCCCCCTGCTATAAGGGGAATTTAAAAGGACTGCCTGACTAGGACAAACCAGAGGGCAAGGGAGTGGAGGTACTCCTTTAAATCCCCCTGAGACATGCCCTTAGACTATCCAGGTGCACCCCACTTCTTTTAGGTGTTTAAAGGGACAGTGTACAATTTCTCAATGATGAGGACTGCCCCATAAACCTGGGAGTATCGGTGTGGGGAGAGGGGTAGTCCTGGCTTGTGTGGGAGGGGGGCTGGGGGACCAGGGTAGAGTGGGTATTTCCAGACTGGGTTAATGGAGCAATTGCTGGGGGGAATAAGGAGGGGAGCCCTTCCAGTGCCTGTATTTTGGGGCTTTCCCTTTAACTGTACAGTACAGCACTCCCCAGGGCTGAAAATGCAGCTTGGGAGGCAGGGAGCAGAGGCCTGTTGCCAGGGCAGTTGCCTAGCAACACTGCATAAACAGGGCAAGGAAGGGGTGTCCTGGGGGATCCCCAGGGTGAGGAGGGTAGCAATGGTCACAGCCCCTCCCTTGGTCGCCTGGTGGGGCTGGGTCAGAGCCTGAAGGGGAAACAAAGGCTGGAAGCTGTGCCCCTCCCCCACCCCCCAACCATGGCACTCAGTGTAACCCCTTCTTGCCCATGCAGGTACCAGCTCCCTGTGGCTCAGGATGGGGGTGCCCTGGGGGTTCCCCCTCTGTCCAGCTGCCTTGCTGGCCCTCTATGCCTGCCATGTAGCCAGTGTCCCCTCAACCCCATTCTCCCTTGCCCCCTGGCCTGACTCCTCTCTATCCCGCCTGGCTGCTGTGGGGGGCTCACCCTCCCCTTCCTCTGGCAGTGGGGGATCACCCTCCAGTTCCCCAATACCCCCTAGCCCCTCCCAGCCCCCTGCCACTAGCAGAAAGGAGACCACTGGCCAAACACTGAGAGGGGCAACCCCTGGAGATGACATCCTCCACAGGACCCCTGGGGCTACCATGCTGCACCCCGCTCTCCAGGAGATGCTGCAGCCCCCAGGGGTTGAGATGGTGGTGCTGGTGGAGAGGGTGGAGCAGAAAGGTAATGGTGTGGGGGGGCCCTAGAGCATAAGATAAGGATGGGAGGGAAGAGGTGAGGGATGCAGTGGGGGTTGTGGGGGAAGGTCCTGTAGTGTGGAGGAGGGGCAGAGAGGTGGGGGGATGGGGGAGGTGAAAGGTCCTGGGTCATGTGGGGGAGAGGAAGAAAGGGGTGGGGAGGGGCTGGACTGGGGGGGAGAGGGAAGGGACCAAGGGGTAGGGGTGTCCTGGGACGGGTCAGGGAGGGGCAGAAGGCCTGGGGGATCCTAAGGTGTCTGGGGGAGAGGTGGAGGGAGATGTAGGGGAAGAAGGGGGGCAGGAGAATGTGCCCCCACCAGCCAGGCACCCAGGGAGTCCTGCAGGTAAAGAGGGCCTGGGCACTTGAGATCTTCCTGACCCCATCTCTATGGCAGGCTGGCCAGGGGAGCCACGGAGCACCGCAGGGGCCCGGGCCATGAGCCTGTTTCTGGGAGCCTGTGGTCTCCTGCTCTGCCTCCTGGCTGGAGTCTACTGTGCCTACTGCCGAGCTGCAAGGAAGGAGCTCTTCACCCACCATCGCCTGCAGGATGCTACCTTTGATGACCTGGGTAAGCACCAGGATGCCTGAGTCCTCCCAGATGGGGCAGGGGAGGGCTGAGGCTGCTGGGTTAGAGGGGGAGCTGGAAGGCTGGACCACCTGGGTTAACTCCCATCTCTTGGAGGGGTGTGGGGGTTGGTGGCTTGGAGCAGAGGCCTGTATGGCTGGATGCCTAGGTTCTTTCCTAGCTCTGAGATGGGAGTGGGGGCTGGTGGGTTAGAGCAGGGGGTGCTGGGAACTGGATACCTGAGTTCTTCCTCCCCTCCCACCTTCAGTGCTGCACCTGGAAGCCCCCAAGGTCTCCTATGACTGGTTCTACTATGCCACAGAGTACAAGATGCCCCCACCAGCACCCTGCCTGCCTGTGCAGGCCCAGCCCCAGGTGGCCCCTACCCTGCTACCTGGCTGCCCAGTTCTGCTGAAGCCCCCAAAGGATGAGGCCTTGGGGCCCTCTAGCCAGGAGCAGCCCAAGCTGAGGCCCCTGAAACTGGAGTGTCTTTCCCCAGCCAGCCTGCCTCAGGGAAACAACATGTGAGAGCCTTGCTTCCCCACCACCCTCCAAGCTTTTAACCCACTAAAACCTCTCCTCCCCTTCCTGAGCTGCGGTTCAGCCTGGGGATCCTGGCTCCCAACCTGCTACACCCTTCTCCCTTCCCCAAGCAGGAGTAGAACCTGGAGTCCCCAGCTGTGCACTGGCTGAAGGAATTGTGATGGAGATGGGGCCTGTCTGGGTGGAGGGGGTCCTGTGTGCCCTGGTGGGAGGCAGGTTGGAGGTGATCAGTTCAATAAACTGCCCTGCACCCCACAAAGCATCCTGGCCTTTCTGGTAGGTCATATGTAACTCCCTACAGCTCACCTAGCATGTTCACATGAGACCTGACCTGCAGCTTTCCTGTGGGTACTTGAGGCCATATGGTATCGTATCATATGGCCTACGAGAACATGGCAGAGGTCTACTCTGGGTTGTGTGGTCCATAAACTCACAGCCTCCTGCCCTGGGCTCCCTATAGAGTAATGCAACCCAAGTGGGCAGGGAGCCTGAGCCAGGTGCTCCCAGGGGTATGAATTTTCCCGGTCCATCTGTCTTGCCTCACACAAGAAAGGAGGTGGAGGGGGACTTTTAGAATTGGATCTAGTGCCTCTGTGAGCCAGTTCACTGCAGGGAGGATCTGATGAATGGGATTTGAAGGGAAAGAAGAAGGAAAAATCCCTCCTAGGCTGACCCTTATGGCCTGTTCAGTTCAGGGCATGTGCACATGTGTTTGGGGGAGGGGCAGGGCTTTATAGAAGGGGGTGGGGTTGAGAAGGACCTATTTGAAGACAGTCTGCAGGGGGGGGGAGGCCCCCATTAAGGGCATAGAGCCAGACTATTTCAATTGTTTAGTAAAAATAACACAGCAATGCTCTGGGCATTGGGTATTACAGGGGTGCACAGACCGTGGCAATGGATTTGTGGGGTATAGGGGGGCATGAGACCCTAGTGGAGCACCCCTGAGCTCTCCAGCAAGAAGGGAGAGAGGGAAGTGGGGGTAGATTGCTGTGGAGGGAGGGGGAAGGAACAGCAGGAGATGGGATCCTGTATGGATGGGGGCAACTCTGAGATACCTGGTCTAGGGGGGGGAAGGGTTAGGAGAATAGATGGATAGAGAGTGAGTGAGTATATGAGGGTGGGGGGGGAGGGAGAATGGGTGGGTGGGTAGACAGGCATATAGATACTTGAAGTATAAGAGGATGGTTGGAGTGGGTATATGGGGTTGGGTAGATGGGCAGATGGCTGGATAAACAGGATATATAAGGATGGAGGAATAGAGGGGGTACAAGGGGTTGAATGGATGGACAGACCAAGTGACTGGGTGTGGGGATGGAAAGATGAGGGGTACATGGGGACAGATGGACATGAAGAACTAGCCCAGTTGACTTCCAGGTAAATCTGCCCAAGAATCTCCCTACTTCTCCCCCAACCATTCAATCCAGGTTTCCCCAGGGGCTATCCAAGACATCCCTCCCCTGCAGTGATTGCCAAGGAGCTGCATTCCTTCCCCCCCCCCCCCCCAAACCAATGTTGCTGGAGCAGTGTGGGCACAGGAGCAGATGGGACATCCCTAGCCTCAGGTGCAGGGGGTGAGTAAGGAGGAATAATGATGTAGTGTGTGTGGCTGCTTCAAAGCTACCACCAAACACCATGTGTATCATCACACCCTGTGCCAAGAGACAGCTGCCTCATGTGGGTCACTTGGGGGGTGGCTGTGTACAGAGCGGGGGGCCTTGCCTGGTGCTGAATGTGGCTGCTTCTAGGTTGTTGCTTTTCTCTCCTAGGCCAAGAGGGTGCTGAGGTAGGGGTAGAGGGCATGGTGGCAGTCATCTCACTTCAGCAGAGGCTGTGTGCTGGCCCCCCCCCCCCCAACACACACACAATAAATCCAGGTGAATAATTGATACAGCAGTGTCCCCACTCCCTCCCTGCCACTCTGCTATTCATCAATCTCTTTCTTCTCCTCCTCTTCCTCATTCTCCGGTGGGACTTCAGGCTTCTCCCCCTAGAGGACAATACAACAGGGTCACAGGAAGCCAGGCTGGAAGGGACCCTGAGGTCAAGGCAGGATCACCTTCCCCCCTCAGCCTAGGGCCCTGGGGCAGAGGAGTTTGCAGCCCCTGGGCCATTTTGTGCTGTGCTAGATATAGGCAACTCTCTGTACCTTGGTTGGGGTAGGAAATCCACCCTCCCTAGCAAACTATGGTTGCATCTGCTGCAGAGCTTTGCTAGGCCTGGTTCTTGGCTCCTGTTACCAGGCAACTCTCAGCTCCTGGCAGGGGCTAGCTGGCTTGGGGCACGGCTTTAGAGAAGCTTGCAGCACTGGGGGAGTCTGTGGGTGGGGGCACTGTTAAAAGGAAACACCACAGCTGGGAATCCTACTGGGGGGAAGCTTGCAGCACAGTAGCCTCACCTGCTCCTCATTCTCATCCACCTGCGTGGACAGCGCTGTGTATTCTGCACCAGTGCCTTCTAGTGGCCCCTGATGGTTGCCCAGTGCCTGCAGCTTGAGGGTGGCAGGGTTAGAGTCACGCCCCTCCGTCCGTGCATCAATGGTAGCCAGCTCAGCCTGCGACAGGTAGTGCACGATGCCGGCGCCAAAGGAGTCGCCCACAACGTTGATGGAGGTTCGCATGCGGTCCCTGCAGAACAGGGGCTGTGACGGAAGGGTGGGAGGAGGAGCTCCAGAGCAAGGGGCAGGGTCTGCACAGCTATACAGGGTGTATGGCGGGGGAGCGGGGAGTCTTGTGACACACATGGCATGGATAGGGTGATGACACAGGGTGCAAGAGGTCAAGGTGTTTGAGCTGCATGGGGTGTGGTTATAAGATGCATGGAAGGGGGTGGAGCCATGTGATGGGTGGGGGTCACATACAGTGGGTGTAAGACCATGCAAGGCATATGGCAGGAGTGAGGCTAAGTGACATATAATAGGTTTGTGATGGGGGTGGGGTCATGCAGTGTGAGAATGGATCATGCAATGGGCAGGGACACATGGTAGATGAAAGGCATGCAACATGCATGGCAGGGGGGACAGGGATATGTGACCCATGTGGCAGGGTGCAGGGCTACATGACATACAGTGGGGGTGGGGCCATGTAATGTGTGTGGCAGGGGGCAGCGCTACATGATACACCTGGCAGAGGCGTATAAGATGTGGCAGGGGGTGGGGCCATGTCACACCTGTAGCAAACAGCAGGGCCACACATCACATATGGCTGGGGACATCATGTCTGAGCCATGCAATGCAGGAGACATGGCTGGGGGGAGGAGCTATCTGGGGGGAGGAGCCTAAGGACCCCAGAAGGTTTGGGGAGGGATCCAGGAAGGACACAGGGGTGGGATTCATCCTAGCTGCTTGGGGGCACTGGAAACTAAGCCCAGTCGTGGAGAAATGCCATGTGTGGCCAGGGTAGGGTGGACACATCCGAAAGGAAACTCACAGCCCTCAGCTGCACCCTGAGCCCCCCATGCCCTGCAGTGCGGTACTCACAGCAGCCAGTCCACGGCGATGAGGAGGCTGATGTCCTGGGTGGGCAGCCCCACAGCCGTCAGGATCAGCAGCATGGTCACCAGCCCTGCGCTGGGGATGCTGGCTGCACCCACGCTGGCCAGGGTGGCTGTCAGGCTTGGGGGGGTAGATGGGGAAGGGGTGAGTCCATGGGGGCAGGGCTTGGCCCCTCCAAAGGGAGTGCCAGCCTGGTGCAGGGGCTCTGGCCATAATGGGGAGTGGGGTGGGGGGGGCACCTGACCTGACCTGACGGTGGCAATCTGGCCGCTGTCAAGGATGATGCTGTTCATTTGGGCGATGAAAATGGCAGCCACAGCCTCATAGAGTGCAGTGCCATCCATGTTGATGGTGGCACCAATGGGCAGCACGAAGCGTGTCACCCGCCGGTCAATGTGCAGGTTCTCCTCCAGGCACCGGAAGGTCACGGGCAGTGTCCCGGCACTGGTGGGGCACAGCCAGGCTGTGAAGTGGGGGGGGTACTCACCCCACCAGCAGGTATGGCACCTGTACAGATGCCACCTTCCCCACGAAGTTCTTTGCCCCACCCTGAGACACCCCACCTCCCCATCCCCTATCACCCCTGCTGCACCCCAGAGGTGGCACCCCCAGGCCTCATGCCCTCTGCCCTTATGCCCACCCCAAGACTATTGTCCATCCCCCCATCCCCTAGCACCTCCTGTTGCCCCCACCCAGTGCCAGCCTAGTGCCCCTGTCCACCCATTGCCCACACCGTGCCCACCTGGAGGCGGTGCCCAGGGCGGTGACCCAGGCCTGGAAGATGCCACCATAGAAGGTGAAGGGGTTCTGGTGCGTGATGCCAAAGAAGATGAGGGGCAGGATCAGGGCACCGTGCAGTGCCAGGCCCAGCATCACTGTCAGTACATAGAGCCCTAGCTGTCGTGCCACCAGCTCCAGGTCCTTGATGGCCGCGATCTTACCACAGATCAGGGAGGCAATGCCAAAGGGCGAGTACCTGTGGAGATTGTGGAGGAAAATGGCTGTGAGGGGGGCTTCATGGTAGGGGAGACTGTGGGGGGTGGGGGTGTCTGGGGCAGGGAGGACTGTTGCAGGGGGCCTGGGGTGCATTTTTGGGGAAATGGGGGGGAGCTCTGGGGAAGGGGAGGCCATAAGGGGTATGGGGAAAACCAGGAGGGGAGGGCTGAGGGGTAAGACTGGAGGTAGACTTGGATGGGGGTGATACAGAGGGCAGGGCATGGGGGACAGGGGGAGTGAGGGTGGTGGGAAGCTGGAAGGGCCTGTGAGGGCAGCCTGGGTTAAGAAGGAGTGCAAGGGGGGCATGAGCGTGTGTGCTGGGGGGAGGGGAGTAGGAGGAAGAAGGGGCCATGGGAGCCACTGAACAGGTTTTGGGAGCAGCAGTGGGCAGACAGCTTCCAGAGGCCCTTCCCCACTGGGGTCTCAGGGACCAGGCCAGGCCCCCAGTACCACATGATCATGGAGACAAGCTGCATGATGATCTCATTGAGGATGTTGAAGAAGTCGGCCATGGGCCGGGCTGCCTCGCCTAGCTTCCCCATGGCGATGCCGAAGGCGATGAAGAACCCGATCAGCCCTGGGGGGAAGGTGGTGGGTCAGTGTTTGGGGCTGCAACCTGTCCTATCCCAGCAGTGCCACCAGCCATGGATACCCCCAGCGATGCAAACTGCCTCCCAGCTGTGCTCTGGCCAGGGGTTTACCCAGCACGTTCATCCCTGGCTTGAATTCCAGCCGCTTCTGGGTGATGGTGGTGGGCCCCAGGTTGATCTCAGTGACGGTGGCATTGACCAGGGTCAGGTTGGCATGAAGGCCTTGGCTCACGTTCTCTTGCCTCACCACCTTGGGTGCCACTGCAACCTTCTGGGTCACTGTCTGGATCTGGGGCAGGGTGGGAATGGGGTCAGTATGGACTCAGGGTGGGAGTGCCCCCCAACTAGCCTCTGCCCTGCACCTAGTGCTCCCATCTCATAGCATAGCATCCCCAGGGTCTCCACCCCCGACAGCAGCGACCCCAGTGCCTCCACACCGTGACCCCAGTCACTCCCCTACCTGCTGGAAGCAGGCCTGCACCAGGTTCTCAGGGAACAGGTTGCGGATGAGGTCCAGGAAGGCGTCCAGACTGGAGACCTCCTCATTGCGTTCACCTGTGTCCGGTGCCCGCTTCAACTCAGGGTTGCCCGGGTGGATGGTGAGGACCAGGATGACGCCCAGCACAGCCGCCAGCACCGTGGTGCACACGTAATACACCATGGCTCGCGTGCCCATGCGCCCACTCGACCTGGCATCTAGCCCTGCCAGCCCTGTGCCACACGCACCCGTCACACATGCCACAACCCTAGCTGCGGGCTGGGCGTAGTGGGGGCCCCCCCTCACCCAGTGCTGGGATGCCACCTCTGGGATGGGCACATCACAAGCTGGCTATACCCCTCACCTACTGCTGAAATGCAACTGCCTCTAGGGTGGAGTGTGTCATGGTTGCTAATACAGGGCTGCTCTCCAGGCACTGCCATGCGGCCACATCCCCTTCCCCCATCCCAAGAAGCCCACTGCCAGGCTGTTCATGGTGCAGGCAGCCTTTGGTGTCCTGCTGCCTTCTAGTGGCAATGATAAGTACTACATGCCCGGCACCCTATTGGCCCACGCTGTTCCCAGGGTAGTATGTTCAAATCCCAATCCCTCCTACTCCACCAGGAGCTTGGGGCACTTGAGAAACTGCCCCCACCATCCCTCAATCTCTCCCTTTTGCCCCCCTCCAAACTGTCCCATCCTCACCTGAAATGAGGCTGGAGATGACCAGAGGTAAGATGAGCATCTTGAGCATGCGCATGAGAATATCTCCAGGGAAAGAAATCAGCATGATGAGGTCACTGTCTAAGGGTGGGAGCAGTCGCAGGAGACTCCCAAACACAGAGCCTAGAATAACACCTGGGAGGGGGGGCAGGGGGTTGGGGGGGCTCAGCACCCCCCACCCCTCACTGCTAGGTAGTAAGGATGCAGCTGCTTCTGGGGGGGAGGTAAAGACAGGACATCTCAGGGAGCTGGTAGTACAGAGGTCTCTCATTTGGCACCTTGACATGGCCACCTCCTGGGGGGCAAGGTAGGGCCTGCTTATACAGAAACCCCTCACCCAGCACTGAGATGCATCCAGCTCGGGTGGGATGTGTTGGGGAGCTGGTAACACAGGGATCTCCTTACGTGTAAGCACTTCTGGGCTGGAGGGGGATGTTGGGAGCCTGGCTCAGATGCAGCTGCTTCTGGGGTAAGACATATCAGAGGAGCTGATTATAGACACCCCTCACCTAGCTCTCAGATGCAGCTATCTCTGGGTCTGGGAGGACATCAGGGAGCTGGTGATACATTGACCCACTTATACAGAGACCCCATGCCCAGCACTGAGATGCAGCCAGACCTGGAGTGGAGCCATGTTATGACAGGGCAGCGTGTGTGTGCATGCACACACACGTGCACACATGCAAAATGGTGCTCGTCCTACTTGGATCTTGACCCAGACTCCAGGGTTCATGCCTCTGCCCTGGGGGAACAGGGCTGGGGCAGGAGGAAGAGGGGGGCCTGAGACCAGAGTAACAGGGAGCTTCATATCATCCCACCTATGATGACACCAGCTGGCAGTGACTGGGAGAGAAGAACTCCCCATTAACCCCTCAGCCCCTAGCAGTGACCCCCCCCCACCCAGGACTCCCAACCCCTCCCCCACAACTAGAGACCCCTCCAAGTTCCCCCACCAGCCCTAGCACAGCACACACTTCCCCTCTGCCCCCCAGCCTATGGGGGCGAGCGGGGGATTGCAGCCAACAGCAGCCGGGGTAGGGGGATTAGGCCGTGTTTAATTTTCTTCTACCCTGGGAATGACGTAAAAGAAACCATGAGACTTTAATCAAATTCCACCCGGCCACCTTGGTGAGGGGGCACATCTGTCACAGCTGTTCATTCCCTCCCTCAGCTACTGTCCAAGAGAGAGGGAGAGAGGGATGGATGGATGGATATGGAGAGGATGGGGGACATGTGGGGGATGGATGGAGGAGTGGGGGTTGGATAGGTGACAATGCCCAGCCCCCCCTGACCTGGGGCAGCAAAGTCCTGTGCCTGAGGTGGGAGGAGGCCAGGTGGAGCCCAAGGGAGCTGGGGAGGGAAACTCCCTGCCCAGCTCCCCCCTCAAACATGGAGGGCCCAGCGCAGCCCTCCCCACAGCACAGCACCCCCAGGCTCCCACCCCTCAGTATGGTACCCCCAGCTCCTTCTCCCCCCACCTGGCCCCCCCCCTTCTCCCACCCCCCCTTTCCCAGCCACCCTCAGAACAGTCCCCTTCCCCCAGCCCCTGTCCCTGCCCCAAGCTCAGTGCCCCCTGCCCTATCCCATGGCACAGAGGCTCCTTGCCCAGGCCTCTCCTGCCCCGCGCTGACACTGACCCAGGATGGTGAGGGAGAGCAGGAGGTTGCGGGTCAGCCAGCTGCAGTGCTTGTCCAGGCAGGACTTGGGGAGCGGCTCCAGGCTGAGATGGGGCCTGTCCCCCAGGGGCACCTCCACATGGTTCGTCATCGTGGTGGGGGAGTGGGATCACCTGGCACAATGTTGGGGGGTGGGTGGGAGAAGGAGACTGGGAACCCCAGGCCTGGGTTGCAGGCAGGTGGAGAGACCCCTGAGGAGGGAGAGAACCCAGACATCTGGGCTTCCTGCATCTGCTTTGCTCTAACACTGATATGGCACTGTCCACTTTGAACTGGGAGAGAATCCAGGCTCCCCTTCATCCCAGCTATAACCTGGCACACACCCCTCCACTCCCAGCCTTGGGACAGAACCCAGGTGTCCTGACTCCCAGTCCTCCTGTTCTAAGTCATTGGCCCCTACTCCTGTCCCAGAACTGGGAGTCATCCTGCCCCACACTGACCCTTTTGACCCCCCTTCCCAGCTGGCTCCAGGGAGACTGTTCTGCAGTTATGGAAGAGTTTGGGACAGGAAGTGAGGGCAAGGGCTGTTTCTTCACCTGGTATGTGACCAGGACACCTGGGTTCACCATCCAAGGGCTCCAGGGAGGAAGGAATATTGTCCTCTGCTCCCTGGACAGGCACCCCTGGGGGGCCCATTGTGGGATCGCCTTCCCCTCCAGCCACCCATGAGGTGACTGGCTCAGGGGAGGAGGAAAGGCTACCTGGTGGGGACCTTATGTACAGCCAGCCTGGGATCCCCCTGCCACTTCTGGGGTCCAATCCCTGCTGCCTTCTTGGGTGGTGAGGGGCAGGGGCCTTTCACCTCCAGGGGGTGCTGGCCTCAATCCAGGGGGTGGGCATGGGGTGGGGGGCCTTGGCCTGATAGGGCTCCCAGTCTCTTTGCACTGATACTGTCTAACTCAGGGGTGGGCAAATGTGGCCCGCAGGCTGGATGCAGCCCATCAGACCATTCTATCTGGCCTGCAGGGTCCCTAAAAAACTTAAAAAATTAATATTGATCTGCCCCTTGCTGCCTGTCATGCAGCCCTCAATGGCTTACCAAAACTTTGTGAGCGGCCCTCTGCCCAAAATAATTGCCCACCCCTGCGCTAACCCCACTTGCCTCCCCAAACCAGGGAGAGAACAGGAGTCCTGACTCCCAGCTCCCCCTGCTCTAAGCCTCCAGACCTCACTGCCTCCCAGAGTAGAGAAAAACCCAGGTGACCTGGCACCAGGGCAAGGATGGGACCTGGGCCCTGAGCTGGGAACTTTGCTGTTTCTGGGGCTGAGTTTCTCTGGGGCCCTAGTAGCAGCTGGGACCTTCCCCCTCCCGATAATCCATGTCAGCAGGAAGGATTTTCCAATTTCTTTCCTGTAGCACTGAGCATCTTAGCGCTAATAGAGCTCTGGAGGCGGCGGCTGGTGGGGAGGAGTTATAGCCCCCAGGGAACCCACAGGGCCTGCAGGAGAGACACTGAACTCTCAGGCACTACATCCAGGGTAGGATTAGAACTGGCAGCCCTGAAGGACTGGCTGGATTAGGGATGGTGCCCTCCTCCCACCCTGGAGGGGATGGGGGATGGGGCAGATGCTATACCCCCCAGCTGTAGAGGAATGACTGAGGTTTTCTTTTGCCCCCCACTGGTGGGGCAGAGGAGAGTCATATGAGTGTGTAAGAGGGGACTCAGGGTGTGTGTGTGTGACTGGGAACATAGGACATGGGTGTAAGAGGGAATACAAGGGGTGTGTGGGGGTGTGTAAGAGAGAGCTCAGGGCATGTGTGTGCGTGCATGAGAGGGATTTTGGGACACGTGCAAGAGGGATCTCGGGGCATGTGTGACTAGGTGTGTAAGAGAGAACACAGGACATGGGTATAAGAAGGAATATAAGCGGGGGGGGGGGAGGGGTAAAAGGGAACCCAGGTAGTCCCAGCTTCAGGCTCCCTCACATCTACTCCAGCTCCTCTCCAAGTGTAGGGATAGAACCCAGATGTCTGAGCTCCCAACTCTTCTCCAGCCCCACTCCCCTCCCAGAGCTAGAAAAGAACCCAGGCATCCTGGCTCCCCAGTCCCTCTGCTCTCACCCACCAGACCCCATTTCCCCTCTTGGTACAGGGGTACAACCCAGGTGCCAGCTGCTGTGCCCACTACTGTCCCCAGCTTCCCTACCCACCCATTCTTTTCCCATCAGATCCCAGCCCTGCCCAAGGAAGATCCTGACCCCACTGGTGCTGCGTTACCTGGGCCGGTGCCTGTCTCCTGCAGAGGCGAAGGGGGATCTGGCAGCAGCTGGCACTGGGGGGTGGGTCCCCATTGCCCCCCCCACTAGCTTAACGCCCCCGTCACACTGCTACGTCACTGGGGTTGGTGAGGGGATTAGCCAGGAGGGGGAAAGATCAAGGAGGAAAGGAATAGGGGGGGTGCAGGGGAGGCAAGGCTGCCAGACGGTGTCCCCTGCACTCTGTCCCATGCCCAGGTTCATTCAGAGGCCCTGGGTGGCTGGGATTGGGTGAGGGCATGGTGGGGACTATGGGATGATGGGGGGCAGGGGGGGGTGGGGGTGTCTCTTGGGAGGTAGAAGCAGCTTTAAAGAGACCCCAGGAGTCCAAGCTGTCAGCTTCCCCCTGCTCTCATGCACCAAATCCTATTCTCCTCCTGGGGCTGGAAGAGAACCCAGGTGTCCTGGTACTTGTATCCATGACTGTACCCTGCTGCCCCGCGCACTCCTACCCCCAGGTGTCCTGATTCCCTGGCTAGGGGGACCTGGTAGGGGGAGGGGGCTGCCCTAGATCCTGCCAGAACCTGCCTAAAGCACTATGGGAGGGGGCTGATCCCCAAGCCCTGAAATCCAGCAGGGTCCCTCTTGTCCCACAGTTCTCTGTATAAATATGCCCCATCATGTCCCACCCCAGAGTCAGAGGCAGGGCAGTTTTGCCCC
This sequence comes from Caiman crocodilus, assembly GCA_030014935.1. Lineage (NCBI taxonomy): Eukaryota > Metazoa > Chordata > Crocodylia > Alligatoridae > Caiman > Caiman crocodilus. The sequence continues at coordinate 112,752,136 of JAGPOW010000304.1, read as the reverse complement.
TTTCTTTGCCCTCAGCCCCACACCCTTCACCCTGAAAGGACTTCCCTGGAGGCAGGTCTATTAAAACCAGCTTTATATAAAATATATATATTTTTATATAAAAAAATCTATTTATCTATATACACAGTATAGTAATCTGTACAGGGAAGGCCTGGGTGGGGCCTGAGCACAACGCCCCCTAGTCACTGGAGGTGGGTACCACACCCATGTCTTCTGCTGCAGGTTCCAGGTGCCACCATGCCCCTGGAGGGGATGAGGGGTAAGGCCCCTGGTGGGATCCCAGCTCCCCAGCTCAGCCCATGGAGGGGAGAGGCACCATAGAAGGAGAGGAGTTCTTTTCCCCCATTCTTGGCCTGGCTGCAGCCCATGGGGGCTGGAGCTGGGGCAGCTCCAGTGACCCTGCAGTGAGATGGGAAAGAACTGGATCCACAGACAGAACCCAGGTGTCCAAGTGCCCAGTCCACCACCCTTCCTGTTCTAACCCAACAGACCCCCAAGTCCTCTGCACCATTGGGAAAGAACCCAGGCATCCGGGCTTCCAGCCCCACCTGCTCTAACCCACCAGGACTCCATTCACGCTATCCTACCCCAGTCATTGCTTCCTATCAGGTCCTGTTCTCTTTCCATTCAGGTGCCCATCTCCTCGGGCACCTGGGTCCTCTGGGAAAGAGAGTAAGGAACCTGGGTTTAGAAGGCTGGGACCCAGCTCCCAAACTCCTCCCCCCGACCCACCCAGAAACCATCACTGGAGCCTTCCCCCTGACCAGATTCACCCTGCATGTCCCACCTGTCTCCACAACCTCTGTCGGAGCTGCCACAAGGTAAAGCCCAGGCACAAAAGAGTGGGCACCAAGATTAGCAAGACCAGCCCCCCAGTCTGGGGGCTGGCCCTGGACATCAGGGTCCTCTCCTGCTTCTGTCTGGAGTAGGTCAGGGCTGGCAGTGAGGCCGTCTCAGATGTGGGGTCAGGGGTATCTGGAGACACAAAACAGAGCTGGAGCTGGGTCTGGGGGACTGAAGGAGGGGAGGGGAGGGGTCACATATACTGGACACCCCAGGGAGGTGGTGGAGTAAGGGGTGTTAGGAACATTCTTGTGGTGGGGGTATGGATTTGGGGGCGTTCAGTGTGGGAAGCGACTTCTCCCAGGTCTCTGAGAGGTGCAGTTGATGTGACGGGAGGCAGGGAGTGCAAATCTTAGGGTTATCTGAAGTGTGGTCAGAGGAAGGCTGAGGGGCTGTGGAAGCTCAGTGGGGCTGGGGGTCCTGCAGTTTGGGAACAGAGAAATGGGGGGGGTGAGGGCCAGGGAATACCAAGCTTAGTTTGGTGGGGTTCAGAGTCTGGGGGAGACAGGGGTAGGGCTGTAGGGAGACAGGCCTCTGCAGGGCAACGAGGTAGTGGGATTGGGGTCCATGGCCTGGGGTTAACTGTGGGGTGGAGGGAGCAGAGGGAGGGGCTAAGGGCTCAGTGGGGCAGGTTTAGGGGGCAGGAGGATCAAGAAATGGGTTCCTGGGTGCTAAAGTTTGGAGGTCCCAGATTTGGGGGTTCAAGGCAGGTTGAGAGCTGGGGTACTAGGTGCTGAGATCGGGGGGCCCAGGATTTAGAGCTGGATCTCAGGCTGCCGAGGCAGGAGGTACCTGTCTGGCAGCGCACATAGGTGCAGTTGCTCATTGTCACAGGCCAAGGCTCCTGCTGCCACCGTGTCTCCAGCTCTCCCATGTGGTAGCTCAGGGCACCCAGCAGCTGTGACACATTGGTCCGCCCCTGCTGCGTACAGCCTAGGGGGTCCTGCAGAGTGGGGCGAGGGAGTCACAGGCTCAGCCACCCCCCAACAGGCACCCACAGCCCCTGTACTCCCTCTCTTCAACCGAACAACATGCCCCCAGCCCCAGCAATGGTCCCCAGACCCCCTCAAGCTTACTAGTGCCCCCTCACAACTCCACTGAGGATACCCACCCCCCGCGCCTCCCCCTGCCCTACACTGATGTTGCAGTCCTGGAGGAAGTGGATCTGTCTGGCCACGGTCTGGATCTTGGGGTTCAGGCTGTGCCCTGCGACCTGTTCCATGTGCCTTAGCTCAGCCGCCACAAAGTGGATCACCCAGAAGTCATAGCACCAGAGGTCCTGGAGGGGAGAGATGGGGAGATGAGATGTGGCACAGGATGAGGAGGGAGCAACAGGGAGGTGGGGGGCATGGGTGCCCCCTGGATCTCACCGGCTCCAGGTTGGAGGGCAACAAGACGGGGTAGTCCAGGAGCAGCAGCTGGGTCTGGGGAGGGGAAAAAAAGGGGGAGGTGAGTTGCGGGGACTGGGAATAGGGGGCTGCTTGGGAGTCCCCCTTCACCCTGGCAGATTTGGAGACCCCAGAAGGGTGAACAGGGACGCCTGGGGGGTATGGGGATTGGGGGTGCTGGGAGGGTGGTGGAAGGGGCCCCAGGTAGAAGCTGCCCAAGACTGGTCTGGGGACTGGCATGGGGGTGTCAGAGGTGACTTTGGGGGTGGGGTAGGGGGTTTCTGGAGGGAGAGAGAGCTGTGGGGGGGCCTGGCTCTTACCAGTTCTTCTATGTCTCTGGTTAAGGTGGTGCTGAAAGGATCGTGTTCGAAGATGCAGCCTTGCCCAGGGTGGGCCAGAGCCAGCAGCAGCAGCAGCAGCAGCAGGGGAGCCTGTTGGGGTGGAGGGATGAGCTGAGAGCACCCCCCACCCATGACCAGCCCCTCCCCTCAAACCTCCCCAGGCTCATCCCATTTCCTCTTTCCCTCCTCACAACTTACCACAGAGGCACTGGGCAGGGACTGAGGGTCCGGGGGTGCATGGCACCAAGTCATCTCCACGTCAGTGGGTGGGTGGCCGGCATGCCGGGGGGGCTCCCTCAAGGGGGGGCAGCTGTGGGGCAACACAGGGCACTGGTTAGGGGGCTGGCTGTTGAAATGAGAGGCACCGGCCTGGTTAGAGGGTCAGAGGTGGGAGAGGAAAAGGGGCTGCAGGTCAGAAGTAAGGGCCACCAGTAAGGCTAGGGAGACAGGGGGCTGCAGGTTGGGAGTGACCGGCACCAGCAGGGCTGGGGAGGGGCAGGAGGTAGAGGGCCCAGGTGGGGTGGGGGGCAAAGATAGGCTTCCAGAGGGCTATTGGTTGGTAAGAAGCAGGGGTGGAGGTAAAGATAGGCCTAGGAGAGAACACGGGCTGCAGGTTGGGAGTGAGGGGCACCAGCAGGGCTGGCAAACGGCACACCACTGAGCACTGCCGTTCGGGAGTGAGGGGCACGGGCAGGGCTTGGTCGGGGGCGGGGTATGGGGGCAGGACACACTACCTCCTCCCACCCCGATCTGCACCCTTACCCCACTAGCAGTGGCCGCGGTCTGCCCCCAGTTCTTACCTGAGCAGTGAGGGGGGGCTCTGGGGACAGGGGGGCTTCTCCGAGCCCCCCCACGCGCTGCCGCCCGCTGCCCCAAGCCAGGCCGCCACCGAAAGTGAAAGTGGCCGGGACCGGCGGGGGCGGAGCGGGCCGACCCCCCGGGCTGGGGGGCAGGATCCCTGCACGGGGTGGGGGGATCTGGGTCTGGCTGGGGCAGAGGGGGGCGATGGGGTCCTGGCGCCCCCTGCCCGGCTCTACCTGCCCTCCATCCTCCCAGCCCTGCCCACGCCCCACCTAGCCTGGGCAAATATTGAATCCGGCCCCGTGCCGGGCACTGGGCATCCGGGATCGTGGCCCAGCCCTGCCCGTGCCCCGCACCGCCGACCCGAAGCCCCCTGCCTCCTCTCCACAGCCCTGCCGCTGCCCCTCAGTCCCGACCCGCAGCCTCCTGCACCCCAACCAGCCCTGCTGGTGGTGCCCCTCACTCCCGACCCGCAATCCCCTGACCAGCCTGAAGACTACCTAGGTGCTCCCCACCCCCCGGGAGGAGGCCGTGCCACGGGATGGGGGCACTGCCGGAAGCTGTTCACTACCCCAAGGGCCTGCACCCCGGGCTGAGGGGAATAGAGTCTGATGTCCCTGAGGCCAAGTGCCAGGGTACAGCCCACCCCGCAGTGACCCCCCCCTTCTCCCAGCCCCACTCGTAAAGGGCTGGGAGCAGCATAAGCTCGCTGCGGTCTCAGCATCCTGTGGGTCCCAGAGCTCAGAGCGTCTCTATGGAAACCGTGGCCGGATGCCCCAACCATGTACAGCACCTTGCACCTTGCATACAGCCGTGGGGAGGTGGCAACCTGCTGGGGGGAGGGGGAGGGGGTGGAAGGAGCAAGAGCTGGGCCCTGGGTTAGTTAGTGCACCTTGACAAGCTGGGGGAAGGACAGGGGGATTGAAGCAGGGATTGAGGGATTGTCTAAACCCCCAGCCCAGGAGTAAACCCAGGCATTCAGGTGCCAGCCTTGCCCCCTCAGCCACCAAACTGATACACTAGTTTCCACTCCCCCCACCCCCTCCCTCCCATCCCAGAGAGAACCCAGGCATCCAGATTCCTACCCCCTCATCCCCCAGCTTCTACTCCTCAGAGCTGGGAGAGAACCCAGGTGTCCAGGCTCCCATCCCATACCCACGACCCCCTCACCCTCTACATATAGGGTTCCCTGGCCCAGATCCCCCTCCCCCACCAGGGACACCCTCCCTACAGTCACCCCACCCAGGGCCAGTCCAAACATTAGGTGAACTAGGCAGTCACCTAAGGTGCCAAAATATGGGGCGGGGGGGGGACCAACGTTATATGCAGAACAAAATAACAGGAACATCATTCTGAATAAAAGCCCTGGCCAGCTATGGCTCCACCTTGGTCTAAGACCTCTGGTTCTGTAAGGGGAGAAAGACCTCTGAGAAAATCTCAAAAGTAAAAGTTAATTCTGGACTTCTTATTTTCCTCTGTATTGGAAGTGGTGGGGGCTCCAAGGTACACAGTCTGCCTAGGACGCCAATTACCCTTAGACTGGCCCTGACCCCCCACCCCTCCAAGGTCCCCCAACCCCTATATCACCTGCTGAGATACCCACACTAGACCCCCTGTCCGTCCCAGTGCCACCAAACCCCAGTACCTCTGGCCCCCGTGGAACACCATTGTCTGCTCCCTACCCAGATCCACTGTGATGCCTCCTTAAGTGCTCCCCGCACCTGGATTCCCTCCCTACCCCTGGTGCGTCTACCCACCCCCTCCAGAGCTGAGCATGGAACCCAGGTGTCCAGGCTCCCAGCCCTGCTCCAACCCACTAAGCCTGGATTGTGTCTGGCCAGCAGAGACGTGACCCCAGGAGTCCTGCTACTTGACATTTACACCCACATATGCCTAAGAGGTCAGAGTGGGTTGGTGGGTAGCCAGGCTGTCTGACAGGTCCTGGCTTCCACATCCCACTATCTCCTGCCTGCAAAACCCCTTTTCAGGCCGGTGCCCAAAGTGACATGTCTGTGGCTGCAATTTTAACTAAGAGCACATTTCTCCTTAGTGCTGTGTGGTTGTTTGAGTATCATCATTGCTTTTCCTACTGTTGGGAGGTGCAAGGCAATTAAAGGCTGAAAACATGAATGAGAGCTTGCATAGAGTTCCATTCCATTCTTGGACAACTAACTAGGGCTCAACTGGGAACACAGATTTTCAAGTCTCCCCGCTTTCCAGCTGGACCTAGACTTCTCTAGAACAGAGGAGCTGGAAGAGCTAGGGGCAGAGAGGAGCTGTGAAGGCCGAATGGGCAAGCCTCCTAAGGAAGGAGGCTTGTGGAGTGCAGACAGCAGAGGCAGGACACCTGGGCTCTCTCCTAATGGATACGATGGGCTGAGTGTTGAGATAGTTTTATAGTTGGTAGGATCAGAAGGGACCTGAGGAGATCATCTAGTCCGACCCCCTGCCGTGGCAGGAAAGAGTACTGGGGTCAAACGACCTTGGCCAGATGTTCGTTCAGCCTTTTTTTAAAGTCTCCCAGGGTAGGAGCCAGCACCACTTCTTTTGGAAGTTGTTTCCAGGTCCTAGCTGCCCTGACAGTGAAATAGTGCGCCTCCTAATGTCTAGTCTGAAATTACCCTCTGCTACCTTGTGTCCGCTCTTCCTTGTAACTCTTGAGAGTGCTCGGGAGAACAGGGACTCTCCCATTGCCTGCTGGTCCCCCTTGACTAGTTTGTAGACTGCTACTAGATCCCCTCTCAGCCTTTGCTTTTGGAGATGTTTGGGTTCGATTCAGGTTCTGGGAAGGGAGTGGAGGCTGGGGGGTTGGAACAGAAAAGCTGGGTGTCAGGACTCCTGGATTCTCTCCCCAGCTTGGGTGGGGAGGAAGCCAGGACTCCTGGGTTCTATCCCTGGCTTTGGAAAGGGGATATGGGGTCCAATAGGCTTGGAGGCAGGAGGCCAGGATGCCTGGGTTCTCTCCCCAGCTGTACCATACCAGTCTTCAAAAGCTACATTACTAAACCAGTGCCTCAGTTTCCCTCCTCCTCAATGTAACTTAAAAGCATCACCTAGCTGGTTCTACTCTTTGTGTCCATGCAGCCCCCTTCTGCCCCCCAAACAAACCTCCCATAGGCAGGGGAGGAGAATCCTACCAGGTCCAGCCTCTGCCAGCTGCAGCATTACCTGGGAAGATGCCAGTGGCCAGAATGCTCCCAGCTGCAGGATGGGGAAGCATCTCTGGGGGTGCCAGGCCTATGACACACAATTGTTGGCTGCCAGGCCTGGGGGGCTGGAGATCCACGAGCTGCCCCCTCTGATTCTCCCCCCTCCCCCAACCCTTTGCCTAACCACAGTCTAAACAGTTGCAGGGAAGGCCAGAAATCCCCATGCGGGGAATCCCAGCTCCCCAAAGGGCAGGGCACGAAGCCAGGGATGTTCTAATGCCCATACCCACCTCAACTCCATGGGTTTTAGGGTGTGTGCATGGGGGAAGCAGGCAGGAGCCCCTGGAAAGGGACAGTGCCCCCTGCTTTGGAAGGTCAAGATCCTGCCCCAACCCTGGCTCCCCACTGTTGCCCCATAGATCAGGGAAGTGGGATAGGATGTGGGGGCAATACAGGGTATTGCAGAAAGCAGGTAGGTTTGGTTGGGAGGGGAAAAGGAGGGGGCTGAGGCTTGTCCCAGAGTGGCCCTGGTCCCCTGACTTATGCTGTCAGTCCCACAGCTCAAGGTCAGAGCTGCAGCAAATCCCCCACCCCCGGGCTGCAGTCCCCTACCCAGACTTCAGCATCTTTCCAAGACCAGGCTTAGCCCATGTCTAGGAGCTGGTGGGGATGTGGGGAACCCGGACACCAGGGTTCTCTCCCAGCTCTAGTAAGGGAGTGGGGTTGGGTGGGCCAGGAGCCCGGACCCTTGAGTTCTTCCAGATATGGGAGGGCAGTAGTATCGGGTGGGTTAGAGCAGGAGCACTGGGAGGCTGGACACCTGAGTACTCCCCCTGCTCTTGGAGGGGAGTGGGGTTTGATGGGGAAAGCAGAGGGAGGCGCTTGCCAGGACACCTGGGTTTTCTCCCAGCTCTGGGACGGGGTGTGGTGGCTTAGAGCAGGGGGAGGGGTAAGGGGGTTACTTGAGAGCCTGGACTCCTGGGTTCTCTGCAGCTTTCAGGGGGAACCGATGAGTTAAAGCAAGGATCTCAGCACCCACACACCTGGCTTCTCTTGGTGTGAGGAGGGGTCATAGGGGGTGGGGGTAGAAGTCCAGATTCTTGCGTTTCCTGCCCTCCTGATGACAGCACTCACCTTGTCAGAGCTCGGGGTGACAGCCTGCAGCAGCAGGGACAGACACGGCTGTTGAGAGGAGTGGCTCCCGCCTTTGGTAAGGCACGCAGCTCTGGGAGGGGTTGGGCCCAGCACCCCCCCACCCTGGCTCCGGGGGATGGGACGCGCAGCCCGGCACCTGCCTGAGCCTGTCTGCAAGGCAGTGGCACTGGGGCATCCCCTGAACGCTGCCCAGCCCCAGCCCCAGCCCCAGCTCCTCCCCAGCCTGGCTGTGCTCATACCCTCGGAAATGGCTCACTTCCCTTCCCATTTCCCTTCCCCGCCTCTGCCCCACGCCCCCAATCTGGCTGCCAGGGGGCACAGGGCACTCAAGGTTTTGGGACAAGAGAATGGAAGTCAGGATTCCTGGGCTCTCTCCCCAGCTCTGGGAAGGGAATTAGGTCTAGTGTGTTTGGGAGCTAATGGCTGGGCCCCCAGGTGGCACTTAGGGAAGGGGACTGCCCTACCACCAGGGGGTGCCAAGCTGCAAGGGGCAGCTCCGTGCACTCTCTTCACTTTGCTCTCCAGGACATCTGGGATTCCTGCCCAAGCCCTAAGGGGCAGAGGACAGAACCCAAGAGTCCTCACTGGCAAAGGGAGGCCTGGGAGCCTGGACACCTGGGTTCTCTCCAAGCTCTGGGAGAGGAGTGGGGTCTGGTGCCTTAGAGTAGGAGCCAGAACTGGAGGTTCCCTCTTCTCCCCACCTCCACCTTCCTGCCTCAGTTTCTCTCTCCTGCCAGTGCTCTTCTCATGGCCGACGCTCTGATGCAGGGGGAACCCCGCAGGGGGTGGCGGGAACTTCTGAGCACATTTATTGGAGCTCTCGCAGGAGCTGGGGGCAGGTGCATGGGGCCCATATGGCTCAATTGGCAAACACATCGCCCATGGGCACCCAGATGCTCTTGCAGTGGGTGGCCTGGCTCAGGAACTCCTCGCCTGCTCCCTGAGATGGGTCCTCCCAGCACCGCCGGGCATCGCAGCTCACCCAGGTTCGCTTGAGGTTCCCAGCCGAGGCCCATTCCACCAACTGGGAGCCCTGCAGGAGACAAGGGGTTAATAAGGAGCCTCTCTCTCCCCTCCATGAGGCACCAGGCCTAGACCAGGGACCAGCTGAGGGGGGGGAGTGGGGTCTGGTGGGTTAGAGCAGTGGGCCTGAGAGTCTGGATTCTCTCCCCACTAGCAGAAGGGAGGGGAGGGGAGGGGAGGTTGCAACTGTCCTCACCTGCTGGGAGCCAAAGTACCAAAGGGCCTGGATGTCCTGATGCAGGGCCAGTGTCCGGGCCAGGTGGTCACGGTCACCTGTGATAACATTCAACACCCCCCCAGGGAGATCTGAGGTGTCCAGCACCTGGGCAGGGGGCAGAAAGAACTGTCAGTGCCAGCTGGAGCTGAGGGGTGAAAGCCAAGATGTCTGGGTTCTCTTCCAGCTCTGGGGTGGGGAGTGAGATCTGGCAGGGTACTGTAGACCAGGACACCTTGGTTGTCAAGTTCTGGGAGGGAACCGAGATCCGGCAGGTAAGAGTAGGGGAATGAGAAGCTAGGATACCTGGGTTGTTTCCCTGCACTGAAAGGGGGGTGGGATCTGGTGGGTTAGTGTAGAGGAAAGCTGGACACCTGGATGCCTGGGTTCCCTCTCAGCTCTAGAAGGGGAACAGAGTCTGTTTAGTTAGAGTCAGGGGAAGGCAGGAAACCAGGACACCTGGGATCTCCCCCAGCTCTGGGAGGTCAGTGGGGTCTGGCAGGTGACAGCCATGAGGACTGGGGACATCTGGATCCTACCCATCCTCACTCTGGGAGGTGAGTGGGATGTAGTGGGTAGGAGCAGAGACGCTGGGAAAGTCCAAAGGAGCCTGATGTTTGGGTCAGGAGAGGAGAGTGGATATATGAAGCCGCTTCAAAGTCGGGCTGTAGGCAAAACCCTGGGGGGAGGCAGTGGGAAGAGGAAATGACCACATGCCTGGCGCCGTGGTGGGGTTCCCAGGCTACCAAGGGGCAGCTGGGTGCAGCTGGTCAGCAGGAGAGGGAAGGGGCAAGTCCCAACTGCTCCAACTCTTTTCATAATAAACAAGCAACTTGGCTTAGGCAGCAGCAGCCAGGGGTTGAAAAGGGTAAGGGGAACCACTCGGGAGAGAGTGGAATCCAGTGGGTTAGAGCAAGGAGCCAGGACGCCTGGGTTCACTCTGTCCTGGGAGAGGACTGAGGGGCAGGGAAGATAAGCCGCCTGGATTCTTTCCCCATTCTGGGAAGATTTGAAGTCAGGGGAGCCAGGACATCTGGGTTCTCTTCCTAGGTGGGAATTAGGAGTTGGGGAGGCAGGAAACCTGGCCCATTCTCCTACCCCAACCTCCAATTCCCCTTCCCTGCTGCTTCCTTTCCTCCTCCTCCTGGGTTTGGGGAGAGGCTGTTCCTTACTGGGGGTCTGGGCAGCAGATGGAGACCCTCCCACCCATAATCTCTGTCTCCATGAAGCACCATCCCCCCTGGGCAGAGCCCATACTACAGCCTGGGGGTAGTACCTGGCACAGCCCCAGGGCAGGCAGTGGGTAGCACTGGCTGGGGATGATGATCACAGCATTGCCCCATGCGACAGCTGGTGCCCACAGACTGATGAAGCTGAGCAGTGGGTTCTCATCAGGGCACACGATGCCCAGCACGCCCAGGGGCTCCCGGAGCAGCAGGTTGGTGCCATACAAGGGGGTGTCCTGGGGGTGAAGGGAGCAGGAGGGAAGGCAGTGAAAAGGGTGCTGCCCCCACAAACCCACAGAATGGTTTTATACCCATCATGGGTAGCTTCGCCCACACCATGCCCCACCCTCATAAGCCTTGCCCCCATGATTTAGCTTCTCTCCCCACAAAGCCCCAACTTTCTGGCTTCCTCCCATCCTGCTCTCTGCAGTCCCCCCTCCCCCCTCCCTTCACCCACAGCTCTCTCCATCCAATCCCCTCCCCCAGTCACCCCTGACCCCTGCCAGACCCCTCTGATCCAACCCATCAGACCCCATGACCTTCCCAAAAGTGGGGAAAGAACCCAGGTGTCCAACACCCCTTCTGTGGGGGAGGAGCTGCCCTTACACCTGGATGAGTGACTGCCTTTAGGGGTGTTCTGCTGCCCATAACCTCCCTACCCCCACCCCAGCCAGGCCCCACCCACCTGCAGGTGCCCCCCATGCTTGTCGCAGGAAGCAGCCCAGTGGAAGAGGCGCTCCAGGCTGAGCTCCACCTCCCGGGCAGCCTGCTCAAGGGTCGCCCCCATCAGTGCTGCCAGCTCAGCTGCCAGCTCTGCCTGCCGCAGCCCCAGATTCTCTGCCACGTAGAACAGCACCTGTGCCCGGGCATGGGCCGACCGCCCCCTCCACCTGTGGGGAGGCAGCTGAGATAGGACCCTGGTGTCCTGGCTCCTCATCCCTGACAGACCTGAGCTAGGAAGGAACCCAGGCATCCTGGCTCCCAGCCCCATCTGCTTCCAAGAACGGGGATGGAACCCAGGTGTCCGAGATAGACCAAATACCCTCCTCCAAGAGCCAGGAAAGAACACAGGCGTCCTAGCTCTCTAGCTCCAGCAGACCCACCACACCTCCAAGAACTGGGATGGAATCCAGTTGTCCTGGCCCCTGACTCCCATGAGCTACACCACACCCCACATCTCTCCAAGAGCTGGGACGTAGCCAGGACTAGTTTCCACAATGCTCCAAGGCAAAGCACTCATCTGACATACTAGCCCCCGACCCACCCAGCCAGTGCATTCTTGGAGATGTAGTCCCAGCAGGACACTCAGGCCCCCTTAGGCAGATGCCCCCCTTTCCCTTCATTGGTCTTTTGGATGAGGATCGGCTGGTTTTCAGTCTCATTGTCACTGAAAAGAGGCCGTTTCCCAGGGGTAACCTGCCTATGTTTCCCCATTTGGCGTGAAGTACTAAGGGGAGGAAGGGGAATAGCACAGAGATCTCCACTCATGACAGCCACCCCCAAGGCTGTGGCCTTCACAGGCTCCCACAGAAGTGATAACAGCCCAGCAGTGCCTCCCCCATCAGGGTTCAGGGACAGGAGAAGTCAAGGGCTCAGATAAGAGAGGCAGAGGACAGGTCAGGGAAGTCCTGGGGTTATCAGGGTCCTGGGACTGGCCTCGAACCTTCTAACCCCTGGGTCTTAGGTGGGCACTGGGGACCCTGGCTGAGTGGGGGCCTGGGTGGGGAGGGGGGTGGCCACTTATGAGGGGAGGCACCTGTCTCACTGCATGGGAAGGGAAACTGAGGCAGCATGGAATGGGCACAGAACACAGACATCCTTGGATCCCTTGCTCCAACTCTCTCAATTCTGGTTCTCTCTCAGAACTGGGACAGAAACTCCTCCTTTTGTAGAAGCAGGCGTCCTGGCGCCCAGCCCCCTACCTAACCCACCAGACTCCCCTCCCCTCCCAGAAGCCAGGTGTCCTGGCTCCCAAACCCACAGGTTTAATCCAGACTTCCCTCTATTCCTAGTGCTGGGGACAGAACCCAGGCATCCTGGCTCCCAGCCCCCTACCATTACCAACCAAACCCTACTCCCCCATTCAGCACTGGTAGAGAACACAGGTGTGTCCCTAGGGTCTCACCCCGGTGCTGCCTTGTGTGCAGCCTCCACAGCATTGCGGATGTCCTTGGCACTGCCATCAGCGATGTATGCCATCAGATGGCCTGTGGGGTCGAGGATGGGGCGGGAAGACAGACCCTCGGAGCGCTTCTGGCCCCCCCCACAGTACAGTTTATAGGTGCGGTCCACGCTGTGGAGACCCAAAGACAGGGAGGGAGGAATCAGTGGTTCCTGAACCCCCCACTTCCCCTGCACTGTGCTCCACCCCAGAGCTGGCTACATCTCAGTGCCAGCCAGGGGTTGCTACCTTGGTCTGTGTGCCTCCTGGATTGGCCCACTGTGGGGGTCCTTGGCCTGCCCAGGCACGGGGAAGGGAGCTGCACTGCTGGAGGCAGCAAAAGTTTTGTAGTTCATGTCTGTAGCTCTGGAATGGATCCGGCTCTCCCAGCGCGGCCGCACATATTCATACAGGCCCTAGAGGGGAAGCCAGGGCCAGGTGGGTCATAAAAGCATAGAGAAGTCTGGCTGGAAGAGACCTCCAGAGGGCATCCAGTCCAACCCTAATCTAACCTCTTTGTAAAACTGCTGTCAACCCTGACACAAGATACCTGGTGGCAGGTTGAGCTGTGGTGAAGCAGCAGGGGAACCACAGCAGCCAGTATCTTGCTGATGCTCCCCCACCCCGCCTGGGGAAAACGCGAGGAGGGGCAGGGGATCCTTTCTGACCACAACTTTAGGGATCAGTTTGACCCTGAGCAAAGGGGAAAACCCTCTTTTCATGAACTTCTGTCTTAAAGCCAGCAGGAACACTGGCACAGCCCAGTCAAAATCCCCAGCTCTAGCTGCAGCCAAAGCCCAGTGCCTCTGAGGAAGGTTGTTCATAGATGATTCATAGATGTTTGGGTCAGAAGGGACCTCAGTAGATTGAGTTTGACCTTCTCCCATGAGCAGGAAAGGTGCTGGGGTTAGATGACCCAGCCAGGTGCATGTCTAGCCTCTTCTTAAAGATCCCCAAGGGAGAGGAGAGCACCACCTCCCTTGGAAACCATTTCCAGATTTGGGCAACCATTTCAGTTTCATAGTAGGTAGGGTCGGAAGGGACCCAAGCAGATTATCAAGTCCAACCCCCTGCCATGGGCAGGAAAGAATGCTGGGATCAAACGACCCTGGCAAGGTGATTATCTAGCCTCCTTTTGAAGACCCCCCAGGGTAGGAGCGAACACCACTTCCCTTGGAAGTTGGTTCCAGATCCTAGCTTCCCTGACTGTGAAGTAGTGCTTCCTGATGTCTAGCCTGAACCTACTCTCAGTCAACTTATGGCCTTTATTCCTAGTTACTCTTCGTAGTGCTTGGGGGAAGAGGGATTCTCCCATTCCCTGCTGGTCCCCATTGGTAACTTTATATATGGCCACCAGAACCCCTCTCAGCCTTCTCTTGTGGAGGCTGAACAGGTTCAGGTCCCATAGCCTTTCCTCATAGGACTTGCTCTGCTGCCCCCTGACCATGCGAGTGGCCCTCCTCTGGACCTTCTTAATGCTGTCCACATCCCTCCTGAAGTGTGGCACCCAAACTGGATGCAGTACTCCAACTGCGGCCTGACCAATGTCACATAGAGGGAGAGGATCACCTCTTTAGATGTGGTTGTGATGCATCTGTAGATGCATGACAAAGTGCAGTTAACCTTCCTGACCACGTTCTCATATTGGTGGCCCACGTTCATCTTGGTTCATTACCATAAAGATGTTCTTCCTGATGCCCAACCTAAACCTGCTTGCTGTCACAGTCTGGCCATTGTTCCTAGTTACTCTAAGGGGTGCCTTGGTAAACAGAGCACCTCCTATTCCTTGCTGCCCCTTCCTCCCTCCCCAATGAATTTGTAGGTGGCCACAAGATCACCTCTCAGCCTTCACTTGTGGAGGCTGAAGAGATCCAGGTCCCTTAGTCTCTCCTTGTAGGGCTTTGCCTGCAGGTCCCTAACCATATGAGTAGCCCTCCTTGGAACCCTCTCGAAGTTGTCTACATCCTTCCCTGTGCCCAAAACTGGATGCAGTATAAACACAGCCTGTAGCAGAAAGAAAGGGGGGGCATGGCTAGAATTCCCTCCCAGTCCCATGTGGCCAGCAACAAAGCCCAGAAGCCTGGAAAACCCCGAAGCAGAGCACAGGCAAAGCTACACCTAGATTATTCCTGACCAGTGCCTGTCCAATCTCTTCTTGAACCCTTCAGTGAAGAGGAGTGCACAGCTCCCTTAGGCATCTATTCCACTGCCCCACAACAAAGACGTTTCCCCTGGTATCCAATCTAAACCTGCTTTGTTGCAACTTCATACCACTGCTCCACATCCTACTCTGTACAGCTAGGGAAGAGATACTCTCCCTCTTCTTTATGGAAGCCCTTCCAGCGCATTAGCCTCTCTGTAAAGTCTCCACGTCCTTGAAATGTAGAGCTCGGAACTGCACACCAGGTCCAGCTGTTTTGGTAACTCCTCCCTCCCTCAATCTTCTGCCTTGCCTATCTCCCACAGGCCCATCCCAGCCTGGCAACCCCACCATGTGCCCTGCTTCTCCATGTCCCATCCAGCCAAGACACCCCTATCAGCCATGACCTCAGCCAGAGCCCCTGCCAGCCCACTTCCTGCCCCCCCCCACCAGACCCTCTGCTCCTTTCTTACCTCTTTGCCCCCACTGCACCCGAACCCACTCTCCTTGCAGCCTCCGAAGCTGGCAGCTGCGTCATACATGCTCTGCCCGTTGATCCAGACTGTGCCAACCTGCAGGCTACATCAGAGCCAGGCATGGGTGGCCAAGATGGGAGGGACCCCCAGATTGCTCCCCCCACTGCAAAAAAGCCCCTTGGGGTAGAAAACCCAGAGCCTGACAGAACAGATTCACCTGGGAGTGGGGGGGTAGGGGGTGGAGAGGGGGAAATGGTGAACCTGGATCTTAGGTCTCAGGAATGGATTCACTTAGGAGTAGAGAAGAGGGGGGAAGTGCTGGACCTGGATCCTCCTACATCCCCAGAATGGACTCCCCTGGGAGCTGAGGGAAGGGAGACCTGGAGCCAGATCTGTGCAGCTCCTGGGAAAAGATTTTCAGGGGGTTGGGGACAGGGACAGGCCTGGGTATAGGGAAGGGAACTACACAGGCAGGGTTGGGGGGGCAGCTGGCAAGAGTGGATCATTAGAGCCACCTCCCCCCGCTGGACTCCCTCCCTCCCTACTACAGAACCAGAGGGGCTGATCGGAACTGACCTACAGGCCACCTCCATGGCCAGGGGCAGTTTCTCGGTCCAGATGCTGGCAGCCAGCCCACCTGGGGTGCTATTTGCCAGGGCAATGGCCTCCTTGGTGGTCCGGAAAGGCAGTACCACCAGCACTGGCCCAAAGACCTGAGGTGGAAGAGGAAGGAAGAAAGGTTTGGTTGGGGAGGCTGGGGAGGACAGGAAGGCTCAGAGCCCCTGGGGCCAGGCTGAGCAGCTGCAAACCCCAGCCTGAACACCAGGGCATCTGTTCCCCACATAGGGCTGAGAGGCAGAGCTGGGATGCCCCCTACCTCCTCCCGGACGCAGCGTGAGGTGGTGCCTGCTCCAACGATCACAGTTGGGGGATAGAAGGACCCTTGTGCTGGGAGGGCTAGCCATGCTTGGAAGACCTTGCAGGGGAGGGGAAAATGTGAGCCTCAAGGAGAAAGACAACCCCCAGGCAAGGCTAGGACCCAAGCACCTAGGCTCCTAGCCCCTTCCTACTGTAACCCAGCAGGCCCCAATGCTCTCCATGAGCTGAGGAGAGAACCCAGGTGTCCTGGCTCCCAACTCTCTGTTATTAACCCACTAGACCCCCCTCACCACTGGGACAGAACTCAGGTATCCTTGTTGTCTAGACACCCTCCCCCCTTCCTTCATCTACTGAAGAAACCCCACAAGAGGACCCTGCTGTGCACAAGTGCCCAAGGGCACATACTGGTGCGCTGCACAAGTGTTCACACAAAGGCAGACCCAAGTCACACAGATGCTCCCCCCCCCCCCAGCTTCCCCGCTCTCACCTCAGCCCCCTCTGCCTCTGCTTCATCCACGTGGCCTTGCAGAGCTGTCCGCCACACCTCGTCCACCAGGCCCCCAACATCTGTGGTTCTGTCCAGGGCCTCCCCCACACGTAGTGCTCCCAGCCTTGCTTTCAGCCGCTGCACCAGGGCCCCCGCCACGGCCTCCTGCACCAGGACAAGCGGTGCCCCTCCACCCAGCAACTGGGGAGGAAGGGGTTAATGGGACACCAGCGCCACCTGGTGACCAGAGGCCCTAGGCCCTGAATTGGTTGGTGCCCCCTGGAGGAGACAGGCCTTTTGCCTTCCCCTCCCCTTCCCCCTGACTCACCAGGCCCCAGTGGGAGCTGAGGGTGTCTGTCAGCTCTGTGGCAGCGCTGTCTAGGTCAGCCGACTCGAATATGAGGACAGGGGTCCTGCCCCCCAGCTGCAGGGAGAGCCTCTTCCCCAGTCCGGCTGTCACTTGGCGCAGGCTACGGCCTAGCTGGGGGGTGGGGAAGAGGGGCAGGTGGCACCCAGCTTCCCCCTCGCCCTGTGCACACGCGCACGCACACACACTGACATTCTCAGAAACCTTCCCAACCCTTGATCCTGGCTTTCCCCAAGATCTGCCTGCCTGCTGCACAGAATCAGCACAGAGGCTAGAAAGCTCCCTCGCAGACACAAAAGTCTCTGGGCCCTCATACAGTGCCCCCTCATATACACACAGAGGTCCCCAGGACCTCATGCAATGCTGCCCTACATATGTAGAGGTTCATGGGCCCTTGTGCAATGCTGCCCTGTACACAGAGAGATTCCCAGCCCTAGTGAAACACCCCCCTGCGCATGGAAGCATCCTCCAATTCTCATGCAAAGCTATTCCACACACAGAGACCACCTGTGAAATGAATCCCAAAGCCTAGGTGCGAAGCTCACTTGCACACATCACACCACAGCCACCTTCCCAGGACCCCTCATGCAAAGACCCTGTGTGTGGATTCGTGCTCCAGTCCTCATGCAAAGCTGCCTTGCACACAGGGGTGCCCTCCCCAAGCTCTCATGCAAAGCCACCGTGCACACCAAAGCAGGCGACCCCATAGCCCTCATGCAAAGCTGGTTCTCATCATGCAAACCCCTTCCAGGCACGTACCTCAGCAGAGCCAGTGAAGGCTATAGCATCAACCCCAGGGTGGGTGGCCAGGACCCCAGCCAGTGCTTCGGCCCCTGTGATCACATTGAGGATGCCCGAGGGAAGCCCAGCCTGGGTACAGAGTTCAGCCAGCAGCAGGGCAGAGAGCTGGGCATTGTGTGGAGCTAACACCACCACCGTGTTCCCTGGAGGGGGAAACCAGCTATACATAAGGGGGGGGACGCAGATCACCCTAATAAAGGGTAGGGGACCCCATATTGGGTGCTCAGGCCTGGGGATCCCCAGGGAACAGCCTCCAGAACTGGCAGGATCCCACCCATACAGGGCCTGGAGACATGCATATGTGGGGGGGGAACTGTCAACCTCCTCCCAATACACACCTACCCATAGCAAGGGCAGGGCAGACTTTCCATGCCAGCAGCACCAATGGGGAACCAGAGGGAATTATGGCTGAGACCACCCCTGAGAGAAAGAGAGAGAGATTAGAGAGAACCAAGATACCTGGGTTTTTTCCAGCAATGCTGGGCAGAAACTGGGGTCTGGTGGGTTCCAGCCAGAAGGGGTCTAGGATCCCAGATGACTGGGTTCTAGTCCAGATCTGGGAGTTCGCAGGGTCTAAGGGATCAGAGCAGGGGGAGCCTGGGAGCCTGGACTCCTGGGTTCTATCCCAGACTGGGAAGGAGAGTGGGCTCTGTGGGGTTAGAGCAGGGGAAGTAAGAATCAGGACTCCTGGGTTCTCTCCCAGTTGTGGGAGGGAAGAGGGAATCTAACAAGGTAAGAGCAAGGAGCTGTGACACTGCTCAGCGGAGCCACATCTCAATAACCTAGTCACCCCATCTGTGTCCCAGTTTCCCTTTATAGCAGGGCTCCCTGCAGAGAGCAAAACAAGAGCAGAGGGCAAGTAACCCTGCTCTACCCAGCCCCTGCCTGCTGAGGCCAAACACTCACCAAGGGGCTCCCAGCCCCCCATCTCCACCTGCATGAGCTGGGCCCAGCCTGCATGGTGGTAGAAGTGGCGGACAATCAAGGGCAGGTCACAGACTCGGGCCTCTGTCACAGGCTTCCCAGTATCAAGGCTCTCCAGGACCGTGAGGGTGTTCTGGTGCTTCTGAATCATCCGGGTCAGGCTGGGTAAAGGAGTTGCAAATCAGGATAAGACCCCAGCTGGAGGTGGAGTGGGTCAAACAACATGAAGCAGATCTTGCTCTCCAGCAGGGGGAGCTGCTGGTACTGGTCACATTACAGGCCACAGCCACAGGGTGGTGACAGGGCAGCGACAGGGCACAATTCGAGACACAAGGCACCTCCTAGCCAGCACCCATCCCAGTGTACAGGGACTGGATGGGGGCAGTGCCAGGCCCCATGGCCCAATCCCAATGCGGGAAACTTGGGGGGGGGGGGGCAATGCCAGACCTCTGGGACCCAACTGTGGTGCAAGGAAGCCTGGAGGAGGAGGGCAGGGGGTGCTGAACCCATGTGACCCAATCCTGGCATGAGGGGGACAGAAAGTGGCAATGCTGCCACCTCATCTGGATCTTAACACTGGTATAAGGAAATGGGAGAGGGCAATGCTGGACCTCCAGGACCCAATCCTGGGGGACAGGAGACCCAATCCCAGCACACCAGAGGCAGTGCTGGACCCCCAGGGCCCAATCCCAGTATGAGGGGAGCAGGAGGGGGCAGTGCCAACAGGCACACCACCACACTAGGGGCATGGGCACAGCCCCACAGCTTGGCCCAGGCTACAATACAAGCTGTGGCCACTAGACTGCAACACCCTCCCGCCACCAATGCAGATACAGTCCCCGCACTAGAGGCACTGCTCTGCTCCCAGATGGCATGGAGGTGAGGGAGAGGCCAACCCCTTCCCCTGCACCCCCTGCTCACTTATACAGGTGCCGTGCTCGGGCATGGCAGGCCAGCTGGCTCCAGGTCTCAAAGCCCTTGGTGGCAGCCTGGACAGCGGCTTCCACATCCTCCCGCTGACCCTGGAGGGTGGTGGCCAGTGACTTGCCTGAGGAAGAGGGGAGGGATCAACAGAATGTTGGGGGTGGGGATAAATCACCTCACATCTCCCAGATCAACCCAAAGGCCTTGCCCTCCTTGCCCCACACTCCACCCTCCTGCCGCCTCCCTCATACAGGCACAACTCCCCGTAGAGAGCTCTGCCCCCTGCCTCTCACTGCCCAATACAGTCACACCCCTCCCACCTCCCTTAAGCCCTACATGGCCCACAGCTCCAGCCCAGCCCCTCTACCCACTCACATAGAGCTCCCTCAGACCTCAACCACCCCATTCTTGAGAAGGTTTAACCCTGTCAGGTCAGAGCTAAGGGAAAGGGGTCCCCCTCCCCTGTCTAGGCTTTTACCTGTAGCCGGGCTCTTGCAAACCCATGTCTCCCGACCCTCTGGCTTGGACCACTTGCCATCTATGAAATGCCCCAAGCTCTGACCGTGGGCATCCAGCCAGGCCTTGGAGGGGAGTGGGAAGAGCAAAACAGGCAGTCACAGACCTCGATTCCAAACCTGGGATCCAAGGTCAAAGCCTTTGGCTACAGCTCTCAGCCTCTAGGGTCAGCCCATTGTTGCCACCTCTTAGTAATGGAGTGTGGAATGCAAGTGTCCTAAGCCCTCTACTGCTCCTGACTCATGGAGTTTCTTTTCTGTGACATCACTGATAAGGTCACAGCTCCCTGTTATGAGAAGCACAGAGGGGAGCTGGGATGAGCTGTGACCTGGCTCTTTTTCAGTGAGGGGGGCATTGAGGCACAGACTAACTCTTCTGTCTGAACTGCAGGGAAGAAAGGTAGGAGCCCTGGCAGCAGCTGAGGGAGCAGGGTGTAAAGTTTAGAGTGCAGTGTGGCCTGGGATTCAGGATGTCTGGGTTCATGTCCAGCTCTGGAAGGGGAGAGGGGTCCAGTGAGTTAGAACAGGGGAAGCTCGAAGCCAAGGTGCCTGGGCTCCCCCGCCCCCACCACAGCTCAACCCCTGACAGCCTGAGCTCAGGCGAGTTGCACCATCTCAACAGCCCGCAGCTGCTCTGAGGAAACCTCTGCTGGGGTTTCTGTGGCTCCTGGGCATGGGCCTAGACAGAGGGAGTTTGCCCCGCAGACCCTGACTTTCACTGGCTGAGCCACAAAGCAGGGAGGAAGAGGCATTTGCTCCCAACTCCCCCCCTCCCCCACCTCCCCCTGGGGCCCAGATGGCCTGAGTTCCTCTATCCCAGTCCCAGCCCTGGACTTGCTGACATAGCAAACTTCAGGCCACTTCCTTCCTGTGGGGAAGGACATGTGCATAGGCATGTCTTTTAGCAGAGTAAGCTGTGAGCTTAGGCTCAAACAGAAACTGTCAGCTTCCCTCTGCTAGTGAGGCCATTAGGGGCATTATGGGGAAGACAGGAGGAGTTTCCAGCCCTGTGGCGGAGACCCCACCCCCATCCCAGGCAGAACTCAGGCCATTCCCACCGGCCCCTCAGCCTGGTGCAGCCACAGCTCCTGTCCAGCAGCTTCCACAGGGCAGGGACAGGCTGGGGTGGGACCCAAACATTTGTGGGGGGAGGGAAACTGATGGGACCCAAGCATCCAAGTCCCAGCCACTCCTGCCCTGGTCTAACCCAGCAGCCCCCACCCCATTCCTAGGGTTGGGATAGAACTCAGGCGTCCTGCCCCACCCCCCAATAGAACCTGGCCCCCCCCCGATCCAGCTCATCAGACCCCACGCCTTCCTTTCAACCTAGTAAAGAACCCAGGAGTCCGGGCAGCCCCCGGCCCTCCTGGAGGCGGGACAACCCTTACCTGGGCTGGCCCCGCCCCCTCGCGCGCAGGCCCGTAATCCAGGGCCTCGTATATGCCCCGCACGGACGTGGGACCTGTCCCCGCACTCCCCGCCATAGGCTTTCGCCGGACTCTGCCCTCACGGCCAAGCACCCACTTCCGGCCTCCCAGAGACCACAGAGACTATGGTTTGATGGAAGGGCCATAATTCTGAAGGAGAGTGGTTTCCCATACCGGAAGTGTTACCCCTCACATCCGGAAGAGCTCCCTCCAGCTCTCGGAAGTGTGGCAACTTTCAAGACCGGAAGTGCGGCCCGAATACCCAATGAGCGGCGCCCCGATGTGCAAACATGATTGGAACTGGAACTTGCTGATCAGCTCCGTCCCCTGTAGCGCAGCTCGCACCCCGGAAATTAAACCTCGCGCATGCTCACGGATACCGGAAGTAGGGTCCTCGGGCCTTAGCGACCGTTGTCAGGGGTTGTGGGGGCGGGGTGGGGAGAGTGAGGTGAGGGCCGCCCGGACGCTTGGGTTCTCCGGGGGGGGTAGGATGCCTGTTTTCGCTCCTGGTTGTGGGGTGGAAATGGCGGGGGGAGGGGGTCCTCTTCGGTTTCTCAGTTTCCCTTCGCTTCCGGCAGGTCCGTCCCTGCTCCCAGCCTGGCGCTTGGCTGCTGCGATGGCGGCGCTGACGGACAAGTCGCTGCTCTCGGCCGAGCTGGAGGAGGACAGGGACGGGGACGAGGACGAGGACGAGGAGTTCCAGCAGCTGCTGCTGCAGGTCGAGAGCGGCTGGGGGTGGGGCATGTGGTATCGCTGGCTTTATGCATGGGGCCTTGTGGGACGCTGGCCAACCTGGCTCTGATGCTGCTTTGGGGGCTGTCTGCTGCGTTGATCTGGCAGGCTCACGGTGCTTACACTGAGGTGGGCGGCCTCCAGCATGGGCAGCCAATTGGTTGGGGCCTGGAGTGGGAAGCAGAAAGTAGAGCAGTGGATAAGGCAGGGAGCATGGGGTAGGGGCTGCAAGTAGAGCAGCTAAGCCAGCAGCCAAAACAAAGTAACCATTTGAACAGGGAGCAGAAAGCAGAGTAGCAGGTGGGCAGGGGTTCCAAAGCAGAGCACCAAAAGCAAAGCAACCGAAGGGCAGAGCAAGGGGATGAGGGTGGCACTGGGGGTGGTGCTGGGTTGGCCTGTGGCAAGTTGGCCACACTGATCTGTCCAACTGGTAGTCCATCAAGGAGTTAAACTATGCCCTGCTGGGTTTGTCCCTGAGCCCTAGCAGCTTCAGGACCCGAGGACCAAATGCTGCTGTCATTCCCCTGAACCTCTATTCCTATTCTCCCACTCAGTACTGAATGCAGTGCCTTTTGTTACATTTAACAATTAAAATTGGCATCAGGGGAAATGTGGGGTGTGCTGAACGGCTGTGACATTCACCCTTGGGTTCCAGAGCTGGGCCGATTGGTTGTCCCGCTGCAGAGGTGGGTTGTCTATCCAATGGCCTGTATCTGGGCCGCATGACTTGGGCTTTGCTGGTTTAGGTTATGAGCTTTATGGTAATTGTTTCTCTGCATCTGTTGAATGAAGTGGGGGCCTTGGAAAGGATTTTTCTTCCAGGTCAAGTGAGCGGGGGGAGGGGGATTGCTGCTTATTGAGGGGCAGTCTTCCTCCTTGGATCTCTCCAGCATATGCAACAACCCGGCAGTGGCCAGACACTGCTAGCCCTCATTCCCCTGCTTCCCCTGGGGCAGGTTTAGAGGCTCTTGGTATTCCTGGGTGATGGCCTTGTAGCTGTGTGACAGAGCTGTGGGGTAGTGTTAGGAGTAGGTTGGACCAAGACATGGATGGGACTGACCCTGCCTCAGGCTGGATAGGACCTTTGGGGGGCCATGTCAGCCCTATAGCTCTAGGATGCTGTGACAGGGTGGAATCAGCATGGGAGTCAGACCCTTTAGGATCCAGTAGCAGTGGTTCCCTTAGGGCCAGGGACATCTGGCATGATGAAAAGATTGGTCCATGGGTCCTGTTGGAAGTGTAGAGGTGGGGGAGGGGCAGGTCCAGGTGCTTTGGAGGATCTATGAAATCATTCTCATGGGCAGGACCCACTAAGGGGATCTTCAGGCTGGGGGAGGTGTTGGGGGTCACAGGCTGGGATCTTGCTGGGGTAGAACTTCACAGGCTCTCAGAGCATGTGTTGTGGAGGGAGTCTCCCCTGAGATCTGGTGAGGGGAGGGGTGGGGTGGGAGTTAGTGCCTTTCGTGCATCACTGTCCCCCTCTTGTTCCTTCCAGGCAACGCAGAAGATACAGAGCACAATGCCTTCAGCTCCAGACTTCAAACCTATCCGGCCTCAGCCAGGTACAGTGCTATCACCACAGAGAGCTTGGTCTGGGGCTTGGTGGTGGGGGAAGCCCAGCCCACAGTTTGAGGAACAGGGGGCTGTAGGTTGGGAGTAAAGGAGACCAGCAGGGCTAGAGGGGACAGGAGGCTGTGGATTGGGAGGGAGGGGCACTGGCAGGGGGTGCAGAGGGCTGCAGTTTGAGAATGAGGGGTACCACTGGCACTGGGGAGACCAGGGAGGATCTGGGTTAGGAATGAAGGCTGTGGGGGTGGGTAGGTAAAGCGGCTCCAGGTCAGGAGCAGAAGCACTGGGGTGGGGTTTGCGTGTGCCTGTGTGAAGGAGTGAGTCAAGGGCACTGGTGGGACTGGATGAGGGTCCAGGGCTCCGGGTCATAACATAAAGACTTTAACCTTTTCTTCCACACCTTGCTCCAGGCTTCTGCATTAAGACCCATGCCAGTCGCACCGAAAAAGTCTTTGTGAATGTGTGCCGTTCTCCACACATCCCACCACCTCCCGACCTCACTCCCCAGGAGCTGGAGTGTCTGATTGAGTCTGACAGTGCCTCGGCCTTCCGCATTCCCATGAGCCTGGGGGAGCCCCATGCTGAGCTGGACAAAAGTGAGTCATTCCCCCTCCACCACTTTTCCCTGTGGCCCCCTTGTCTAGCCCAAAGCCAGGCCCTTCCATGACCACTGCCTGGCTGGACTTTACTGCTGCACTTCTTACTCCCTGCCCTGACCCCTCCTTAAAATCCTCTCTGCGGGTCTGTGGGACCAGTGGTGAGCAGCTGGGAGAGGAATGCACCTGCCACTCTTCACCCATCAGGACTAACCAGTGTGGTCCCTTGCAGGTGGGAATGGGTGCACTGCCTATGATGTGGTCATCAACACAGGCTTCTTCAATAAGCTGGAGGTGAGCACCCCCTTCTATCTGCCCCCCCATGACCTGTGGCACACATGCAGCCCACCCCCTCAGTACTATGTTCCCAATGCACACACACACACAGCCCTCCCCAATACCATCTTCCCCGTCACATGCAGTATTTTTTTGTCTCTCTCTCTCTCTCATGGATAAGTATGAACCCCCCATGGTGCTCTCTGTGTATACAAACCCACCCACCCATACACACAGTGCCCCTTTATGCAACCACACATCTCTAGCACATGTGTGCACACAGGAACCCACCACAACATTCTCCCTACACACATGCACATATGCACACAGTGCTCCCCCACAGACTCCAGCATGCACACTTATGCACATAGATGAGCACACAACACAGATATTGCCCAGAATGTTCCCCCCCCACACATACAGAGCTCCCTGCTCCCCACCCATACATATATGCACACAGTCTCCTTTTCTCCCCCCTACCCTTTTACACACATGCACACACAGTACCCCCAGCTGGGGTGGGCAAACAAAGGAGGGGGGAGGTCCCAGCTAGATGAACTCCTTGGCCACAAGCAGCTATTGGAGCAATATGGAGAGCACAAGAGTAAAGGGATTGGTGGGGGGGAAGGAGCTGAGGTGGGTGGTACCTGATGCTGCCCCATACCTATATGGTTTGCCTTGCCCTGTCTGCACCAGGCCAACTTACTATTCAAGGAGTTCTTCATCACTGTTGCCTTGGAAGGGCTTGCAGAGAAATACAGCACCAACATAAACCACCCAGGTATTGGCTGACAGGCTGCAGGGTGGGAGTGAAGGGCACCAGCAGAGCTTGGGGATGGGGTTGCTGGTAGGGAGTGAGTGACACTGGTAGGGCTGGAGGGGATTGGGGCCCTTGGGTCAACTGAGGGGCACCAGCTGGATGGGTGCAGGGGGCTGCAGGTTGGGAGTGAGGGGCACTGGCAGGGCTGGGTGGGCAGGGGGTGTGAAGGGGGTGGTTTTCCCCTTGCCCATTCCCTCCTGTTAATCCCTTCCCTGTGTCTCTACAGAATGGCTGGTGCTGAAGAACCGCAAATTCATGGGCTCAATCTCAGAGCAGACCATCCGCACCAAGTCCCGGCCTGTCATCCAGGAGATGGACCTTGAGTGAGCTGTGGGGAGAAATGGGTCAGAAGGTCCCAGCAAATGCCAGGGCCAACCTCCTGGGCCCACAGAGACCCCTATGGTCCCTTCTGTGACCCCCTCTGCCTCCTTGCTGCCACTCTCCCCCAGCAGGTGGGATCTTTACTTTACTTTGGCCCCATCTCCTTTCAGGGCCTTCACTGACTTTTCCCTATTGTGGCCCTTCCTCCTGGCTGGGACCTGGCTGTCCCTCATTAAGGTGTTCTACCCTTCTCTGACTGTCTCCTCTGCATCTCTGCCCTTTTTCCTATTACCACAGCCTCTGGCTCCACCCACCTGATTTTTAGTCCTTCCTTCTCATACAGTGACCCCTCCCATAAGCAGACTCCCTATCCTACTTCCTCCTGTGATTTCCTTCTCCCTCCACCTTTCTCCTTCTATGACTCCCCCCTTTACACACACACCCCTGCCCCCCATCTCCCCTCTGGAGTTCCCAGAGGCCCATGCATCCTTTCCCTGGTTTGGACCTGTGTGATGCCTCCTCTGCCCTGGGTGGGATTTCCCCTTCAATGGTATTCACATCAGGACCCATGTTGTGCCCTCTCTGAGCAGTGCTTTAGGGCCTCTGCTGCCTGGGCACCATGCAGCCCCCAGGATGTTGGGTGCCTGCTGGGTTAGCAATGTGGGGAAGGAGGATGCAGGTTGGAATTAAGGGTAACTAGCAGAGCCTGGGGGGTTTAGGGGGCTGTGGTTCAGGAGTGAGGGGCACCAGCAGGGCAGGAGGAGCTGTATACTGGGGACTGTGGAGCTGGGGCCAACATGATGGTCAGACTGGTTTGAACTGGGAGGGGGCAAGTGTGCTGCGGGAGAGGGATGCTGTGCGCATGTCCGCATATGGGGTCAGCCTCTTTTGAAGGGTTCCCCCTACCCCACCCAAGAACAATCATAGTGCAAGCAAGTGACTAGAGGGCAGGACCTGAGCTTGGTCTGTGTCTATCTTGCAGCAAAGCTGGTGAGACTCAAGAGACCCCTATGGAGCTGTCCCATGCCCAGAGGTAAGAGGGGGTATCTGGGCTGGGACTGGGTGGGGGACAGCTCCTGGGAAGACAGCCCTGGCCTGTGCTTCCTCCTCAAACTTCTCTCCGCTTCCCCTGCACCTGCAGCTTCTCCGTGGTCCCCAAGTTCACCATCCGGGCTGAGCCATCAGGAGGGCGCCCTGAATTCCTGCGTGCCGAGATCCACCTGCCCCAAGTGGTGAGTTCTTTGTTGGGGAGGGGGCACAGCCTCTCTTCCCCCTCCCCCACAACAGGGGTGCTGGAGTAATGGCTGGGAGAGTGGGGTTCTCCCAGCATGGGGCTGGAGTGCTGGCAGGGTGGGTGCCTTGTGGGGCAGGGACATTGAAGGCTTGGGAGTGTCTCGTGGGGGGGGCAGGGATGGGGCCTGAAGAGGAGTCCTGGCTGGTCTCACCTCTCTCCTCCCCTCCCCAGGCCTCAGCACTGGAGCTGTCCCTGGAGCTGGGGGAGGACCGGATCGTGCTGGGGAGTGGGCAGGTGCCCTACCTCCTTGATATCTATATCCCCCACCACATCAAACCTGAGAGGAGCCGTGCCCAATTCCACAGGGGCACCAAGGTGTGCCAGGGCCAGGGACTCAGGGAGCTCTGTCCATCTGGAAAGCCCTGCTCCTCCTCCCTCCCCCCCCCCCCACAACAGACTGCCTTCCTTAGTAACCTCCATCTCTGCTCCCCCCCAGGCTGTCGCTCCCCTCCTGCACCTAAATCCCACCCCCAGGCTGCAGGACTTTACATTTGCAACCAGCCCCACTTCCTCAGTTCTGACTCAGTTTCCCTGGGGATTGGTTCCACCCCACAGTTTGATTCCTCCCCCTGCCTCTTCCCCAGACAGGACTTTTACTCCACCTTGGCCCCCATTTTCTGTGCCCCATTTAACTCTTCCCTCTGATGGTTCTGCCCCTGGCTGTGACTGTGACCATCTCCTCCAGTGGGGTGCTTTTCCTTTCTCTGACTTCACCTCTTCTGCTCTCTCCACCCCTTTCTTACTATGTGTTCTGGCTCCACCCACTGGGTTATAGCCCTATCCCTAGTGCTGTGATCCTTCCCACAGGTAGACTTTACCACATTTGCTCCACAGTGACCCTTCCCTCACCCTGTGACTCCACCCCACTTTAAGCTGCATCCCCTTCTGGCTATGATCCCTTCCACCACTGCCCTGACCCCCTATCTCCCTTGTCTTCCCACAGGTCTTGATTGTGATGATGCCAATCCAGCTTGTGCCAGGGGCCCCCATGCTGCTCTCCTGAAGATCCCCCACTTCCTGTTGGACAGGAGCCAGGATTTCACCCCCTCCCAGGCAAGGGAGGCATCTGCCCCAACCTGAGGAGGGTGACAGCATGAGCAGCTGGGGTGCCACTCCCCCTCCCCCCACAATTAAACACCCAGCAATGAGTGAAGTTGGGTGGGGAGCCAGAACACCTCAGTTCTCTCTCTCCAGTTTGGGAAAAGAAAACAGAAGCAGTGGGACCCCAAGCACCTGGATCGTGCCCCCGCCCTTAGCTTGCTGGGAGCAGGCAGCCAGGACTCCTGAGTTCTTACCCCTGAAATTGGAGACCAAGATTTTGCTGGTCTGGGTGACAGTGGTTGATGGGAGGGAGAGGTTACTTCTGTGATTTTTGTAAAGAGAAAGAGATAATAAAAGGAGCAAGTTGGAAACTCAGTAGGAGGTGCTGGCTGGTCTCTGCTGTGCCCCAGTCCTGAGCACCGTGGGGCTGGGGGGAATGGCTGCTGCACCCCTAGCAGGGAGGCAGTGTGTGTCAGAGCCCAGGTAAGAGGGCAGGAGTCTCAGCATCTGTTCTGTATTCTTCCCTTCATCTCTTTTCTCTCCCCACTGCATCCCCTGCCCTTCAGTCTGTCTGTCTGTCCATCCATTCCTCCCCCATCCCCTACTCCACATGTGTCTGTCTATCCCTCTTCCCCATGCCTTCTACTCTCTTCCCTCCCCAATCCCTTATTCCCTATCGATCTGCCTGCTTGTCCCTCCATCCATTGTCCCTCTATTCTCTCCTCCTCATCCCCTTTCTCTTCTCCCCCATCCCCTACTCCTCATCTGTCTGTCTGTCCATCCATTCCTCTATCCCATACCCTCCACATTACCTTGCAGTCCTCCTTCTCTTCCCCATCCCCTGTCCCCCAACTGTCTGTCCATCCATCCACCCTCCACTCTCTCTTCTCCCCCCACATCCGCTACACCCTCATCTGTCTGTCCATCCATCCCTCCCCCCACGCCCCGTCTGTCTGCTCCATTCCCTCCTCACAGCCTGTTCTCTCCTCCTCCCTCCATCTGTTTAGTGCTGCGTGGGGGGCACACGCTTCCGTTAGTGTCTGGGCTGTGGGGGAGAGGAGTGGGGATCAGGAGAGGGGGCAGGGGCTTTTCCTTTCCCCTGACACTGATTCCTATCCCGTCACCCCACTCTAAAGCCTGGCATGAAGCATTGCCCATGGTGGTTAGAGCTGTTTCAGACCCTTCCCTCTCAATCTCCTCCAGCCCCTGAGTGCCCTGTGGGGTGAAACCGCAGACTCCTGGCACAGCCCCTCCTGTATCCCCAGCCTGTGTGGCTGTCTTTCCCCTCTGCATGTATTCACATCTAATTATCTCTGCCCGCCAATTCTCAGGGGTGGGTTAGTTCGGGATAAGGGGCTGGGAGCCAGAATGCTTAGGTTTTATCCCAGCTTGGGGAAGGGGTGGGGTCTAGTGAGTTAGAGGGGAGGGGGGCTGAGGCCAGGACACCTGGCTTCTATCCCAGGTCTGGGAGGAGAGTGGGGTCTAATGGGTTGGTGGGGTCAGGGACTCTGGGGGCCAGGATGCCTGGCTTCTTTCCTAATTGGGAAAGGGGAGTGGGCTCTAATAGGTTGGAGAGAATGGGGGCTGGGACCAGGATGCCTGGGTTCTCCTATGTTCTGGGAGGGTAGTAGGGCCCTGTCAGCTTGGCGCCATCTGTCTCCCATTGGGGCATCCATCCTCCCTGCACCTCAGTCTGGGCAGCTGCCTCCAACAGTCTGGGGCTGCTGACAGCTGGCGGCTCCGGACCCTGGGGAGCCCATGCTCAAGGATGGCCTGGGACCACAGATGCCTTGCTAGAAGGGGTTTTTTTTTGTTTGTTTGTTTGCTTGGGGTATTTTTTTAGGGGGGTTGGGACTCAGGATGCTTGGGTTCTGCCCTAGCTTTGGGAGTGGAGTGGGGGCTGGTGGGTTAGAACCAGGGGAAATGGGGCCTGGACACCTGGGTTCCGTCCCAGCTGCGGGAGAGCAGTGGGGTCTGGTGTATTGGGGGGGGGGGGCTGGGATGTAAGGCTCCTGGGGTCTCTCCCAGCTCGGGGGGGGGATCGGGGGGGTTGAAGAGCTATGGGACAGAGAGGTTAGAAGCCAGGACTCCTAGGTTCTACCCGAGCTCCGGCAGGAATGAGGGGGCTGCGTGGGGGCGGGGAGCTAGGATGCTTGGATTCTCTCCCGGCTCCGGATACGCAGTGCTGAAAGCTCCGTCCTGTCCTCGGCGAGCGGAGGTGGCGTTTCCCTTACGCGCGGAGACGGAGCCGGGATCTGCACCAGGCACCTAGCGGGCAGCAGCTCCCGGCTTCCAGGGCATCTGACTCCTCGCCGTTCCCCTCATTCCCGACCCGTAGTCCCCGCCTCACCATTCCTCTTCCCCGATCCATCTTGGCCCCTGCTGGACCGGCACCCTGGGGCTAAGGCCTGACAAACTCGCCTTCCTTGTAGCTCTCAACTTGCAACAAGCGGGACCCGGCGGAGCCGGCTGCCGTGGCGGTCTGGAAGGCTGGGGGCGCCAGCGAGGCGTTGGCATCTACACTTCCAGGAGCTTGGCTCGGCCATGGGCAGGGCAGAACCCGGGGCAGTGGCTGCGGATCGGGAGGGACGAGCACTCACGGCGGGGTGGGGCAGGGGGTTGCGGGTTGGGAGTGAGGGGTGTCACGGTGGGCGGGAGTGAGGGATACGAGCAGGGCGTAGGGGGCTGCGAGTCGGGAGCGAGGGACACCCTTAACACTTGGGGGCAGTGAGGGGTATTACTAGGAGCCCCCAGGTCTGTGGGACAGGAGCCCGGGACACTAAAAGGGAAGGGGGGGTGCAGATCGGGAGTGAGGAGCACCGGCAGGCCCCCCTGGGAACGGGCTAGAAGCCCGGACGCCTGGGTTCTCCGCAGTCGCCCGTCCTCTCCTTCCCCCATGCCCTCTTCATGCCCCTCTCCTGTCGCGGGCCGGTGGCCGCGGGCGCTGTCCGCGGTGCTGAAGTCTGGCGGTGGCCGCGGTGCTGATCGCTGCTGCCCCTCCCCGTGGCTTCGGGGCTGGGGGGGAGGCTCCCAGCGCCGTCCCACGCGGGGCAGCGCTGAGCTGAGGCGGGGCTGGGCTTGGGGGGGAGCCTAGGATCTGCAAGGGGTGGGGGGGTGGTTGCACAGCCCAGCCCGGCTCGGTTCGGCTCGGCTCGGCGGGGCAGGGCGGTGGGGACGCCGGGCTGTATCGGGCATGGTGCTGTGAGCTGTGCGGAGCCATGCAGTTCAACAAGGAGGAGTTTAAGAAGTTGGCCGGCGGCGCCTTGGGCCAGCTGCACCGGTAAGAGACAGCGCAGAGGGAAGACCGGGGCATGGCCCCCAACGCAGCACCTCCCTGCTTGACATCGGGTCTCCCCCAGTCAGGATCACCCTTCCCATATGAAAATGGGGACCACCCATCAGAATCGGGCCCCCCCCCCCTTAGTGTTGAGCTGGGTTCCTCCCTAAGTCAGGATTGCTTCCCTCCCAGCCTGGAGCCAAGATCAGGCTCTCTCTGTGGGGTCAATTCCCCCAGGTCAGGGTCATGTCCCCCCACCCAGGTATGCAGCCAAGGCCCTGCCTTGGCCAGGATCAGCTCCCCCCCATCAGCCCTCCCCTGCTGCCTCAGTGTGAGGCCTGGATCAGAGGCCCTGTGCAGGGTCATGTTTCCCCTCAAGTCAGGATCAGGTCCCTCTTAGTGTGGACCCAGGATCAGGCCCTGTGTGGAGGTCTGGGATAGGGATTCCTTCAGGTATGAGACCAGGATTGCCACCCCCCGACCCCCTGCCTCTCTCCTCCGTCTCCACCTGTGGCTGGGCCAGGTTTTCCATGCAGAGCTGGGGGAGCATTGGGGCTTGATGGATATGTGGAGCTGGGTGCCCCCATGTGGGCAGGGCCAGGATTGGAACCCCTGGTGTGGGGATGGGTTCAGGGCCCTTCTGTAGGGAGGGTCCATCCACATGTGAAGCCAGGATTGGGCCCCTGTGCCAGGCTGGGATTAGGTCCACAGCTGAGCTGGGCACCTACTGCAGGGGTCTTTCCCACTTCCTAGGGCCAGCCCAGGCTCTAATGTAGGGCAGGGAGAAGGTTCCCCAGGCCAGGGTCAAGCCCTGTCTGGAGTCAGGTGTGGGCCTGGGTTTCAGGCATGATCCAGCACCCTCCTTCCACAACTCCTCTGCCCCCCTCCCCGGCTGGGTCATTTATCACCCCCCCCAATAAAAAATGTGTTTATTTCCCGCTATGCCTGGATGGTGGGGGGGATGGGGTGGGGGAGTGTTGTGTATTCCTGCACTGCACATACACACATACATCATGTACACACACTGCACTTATGCCCTCTCCACACATTCCCTAGCCTCAGATCTCCCCCCTTTCTTCCTCTTGTGCACGCGCGCATGCACATGCACACACACACACTGCCCTCACATGCATTCACTTTCCCCTACATGCATATATTCATTCATCCCTCCCATACTCACCTTACACACTCTCACATACTCATTCATCCCTTCTGCATACTCACCCCCCCCCACACACACTCATACATCCCATCCACCACACTCTCAGACACACATTCATCCCTCCCATGCTCATCACACCACATCACACACTCATTCATCCCTTCCACACTCATCTTCCACATGCACACTCACATGCACTTATTCATGTCTCCTACATGCACCCACATGCACACTTACACATTTGTTCATCTCTCTCACACACTTTCCCCAACTCAGCCACCAGCTCACACCCCTCTTCACAGTCACCCCTATGCACACACAAATCCACATGCTCACCTACCAGACACACTCCTAAAGCCCCTCATTAATCCCCTCACACATGTGCACACACACTTCTCTTTAGATACTAACTCCACTCACACTCACCTCCCAAGTCACTCACACACAAACACACACACACAAATCCGTACTGAAACATGCACTCAACCTCAACTTTTCACACATGCATGCACATGCACACACATGTACTCACCCTTAACTTATTCTACATTTGTGCACACACACACATACAAGCACATGCACAACCCCAGACATGCACTTAATCTACACACATGCATGCACACACACATACACATGCACATCCCTATTGAAATTCTCACTCTCAACTCATTTTTCACACACACACATGCACACACACACATACTCTTAGCTCATTCCACACACATGCACATTCTCACCCTCAACTCATTCCATACATACACACACACAGATGATCACATGCACACCCTGACACACTCACCCATGACTCAATCCACACATGCATGCACACACAGATGCATTTGCACATACACGTGCACCCCCCATGCCCACACATTCACAAACTCCCCTCTTTGCTTCTGCTCACTCATAACCCCTCCATGTTCTTCTCTGGAAGTGGGGACCTGAGTGGGTGGTGTGAGCAGTTGTGCACAGACAGGGCCAGAGTTGAAGAAGGGTGGGGGATGGGGTAAGGGCTGTGTCTTGTGAAGATTTTTCTTGCCTCAAGTAGATTGGGTCCATTCAGGTGCGGGGCTGGGGTACTTTTCCATGAGGAGATCATGAAGCAGCAAGGAGACAGTTGGGAGGGGATTGGAGAGGAGGAGGACAGGGGCACTGAAAGATCCCCAGGTACTGCCAGAGCTGAGGGATTTGGATACAGCTGGAGTGTGTGTGCATGATTGTGACACCTATCTGGTGACTGTGTATGCAAGTGTGACACCTTTGGTGTATGTGTATGCAACTGTGACATGTCTGGTGAGTGGGTTGTGAGAATGAGCGGGTGTGTATGTGTGTGCAATTGTGACATACATCTAACAATGGTGTGTGGTCACCTGGTGTGCATCTGAAGGTGTGTGTGTGATAGACACACCTGGCCTGCTGAGCATGTGGTTATAGGGAAGGCAGTGTGTGTGCAGATGCAGGATTTTAATATGCATGTCCAAGGGATGTGTGTGCATATGAGAGAGATTGTGATTTACATTCCTGCAGTGTGTGCCTGTGTACACAAGATGTTGTTGGAGTGATTGTTATTGTAGTTTGTATCAACAAGGGTTGTGGTGTGTGTTCTAGGGGTATGTGTGTGATAGGTGTGTGAGAGATGCATCTACTGAGAATCCATATAATTGTGTACATGTGTGCGCGCGCATATGCATGTCGCTATGACATCATTGCTAATTGTGTGTGGTTCTTGTGTGTGACTATGACACGATCCAAGCAGAGTCTGTGTGTGTGTGTGTGTGTATGTGCATGTATGCACATGCGTATGTGTATTCAGAGTGTGTAAGAGATTGTGGAGTGGACAGGTATAGGATGTGTGTATTTATGCAGCTGAGTATGCATCTAGCAAATGTATGGCTGTGATGTATGTGTAGGTAGCGTGTATGTTAGTGCAACCTGCAGGTTGTAGTTGTGTGTGTACATGCATGCGCACATGGGTAAGTGTTTGTGATGCCCATATGGTGTGTGTATATGCATATGTCACTATGACACATCTGGGAAGAGTGTGTGTGTATCCAGAGCATTTTAATGTGTGTGGAGTGAATGCTTGAGAAAGTGAGTAAATTTATGCAGCAGAGTGTGTGCCTCGGTGTGTGTTACTGGGAAAGACATGTGTAGCTAGGATGTGTGGCTGTGTGGGGCAGGTGGGCCTGGTGTGTGTGTGTGTGTCTGATCCATGCAGATTGTGTGTCTGTGATTTGTGCACATAGTGTGTGTATGTGTGTGATCCACACGTGTGTGTGTGCGTGCATGTGCGTGCGCACATACACACACACACATGCATATCTTGGAGTGGGGGGAAGCGGCTTTGTGAAGGAGGTGATTTAGCAGATATCTTTGGACTGGATCCCAGCTGGTGCGACTCTTCCACAGCTATGCTGGCATTAAAGGGGCCAGGTCCCCTGTGGATGCACATCCAGCCCCTGGGGTTGCAACTCCTCTTTGGCCTCTCTGATGGGATGCTCTGTGGTTTTAAATGGCAGCGTCAGCCTCCTCCCAGTGCCCCACAGCAGGCACTGCCCCTCACAGCCTCACACTCAGGCCACCTCTCCGACATGGCCAGCTGGGTGGGGTGGACTGGCAGGGTCTGAGGCTGCCTGCTTGTATAATGTGCTGAGGGAAGGCAGTTAAACACCCAGCCCAGGTCCCAGTCCCAGCCCCATGAGACCAGCCCGTCAGAGAATGGCTCATGAAATATGCACCAAGACTATAAATAGAGCTGGTACACTTTATATAGAGCTGCCAAAGCCAAGGAGAGCTTGTGGTGGTCGGGAGTGGGAGGCAGGGGGGTGCGCAGTGCTGTGATGAAGTAGAGGGTCAGGGTGTGTTTGTGTATTCGTCAGCCCGCCATCAGCCCTGCAGGGCCCGGCAATCTCCCTCCATTCCCAGACATCCCCTCCGCCTGCCTGTCCATCGATCTGTTCTCCACATTCTTAGCTATGAATTCCCTCAGAACTCTATCCCCACATACCCCTCTGTCTGCTGTAGATACCCATGCCCAGACACTCTTTCCCTCCATCCATCCATTCATCATTTTCCTTCCTTCCTTCCTTGGCTGTGGCCACGGAGTTGGCTGGTGGGCCAGGCACTCTGTTGCAGCTCCCCATGCCTCCCAATAGTGACATGGGTTGTCCCTTTGCTTCTCTATCGGGTAGAAACTTGTATGCCTGGGTGGTTTGCGTCTGCCACACTCAGGTGTTGGCAGGCCGCCCTGATACACTGTGATGACGGTGCCTGGGGCCACCGGCTTCCCCACCGGCCTACCTGGTGTGGTGCACATTGTATAAGCTGCCAACCTCCAAGAAGACTGGTGACCTGCAGTGGCAGTTGCTGCACGGCATCCTAGCCACTGGCACATTTGCGTTCCACTTGGACCCAGCCACCTCGATGGCCTGCCCCTTCTGCCCTGTGGGCGTGGAGGAGAATCTCTTTCATGCCTTCCTAGACTGTCCCTGCCTGCAGCCGCTCTTTGACACCCTCGAGCTGCTGCTGTGGGTGCTGGGCAGGAGCCTCTTGAACATAACCTACGTGTGCTCCTACCTGTACCGGGCGGCCAAGCGGGATGCCATGTGCCTGGCCAACTTCCTGCTGGGCCAGGCCAAGGTGGCTGTCCTCAAGAGCCACTGCAACCAGCTTGCCGGCACTGGCTCAGATGATGCCCCGTGGCTCTTCGGCCTCCTTGTGCGGGCATGCCTCTTGCTGAAGTTTGAGCATGTTGTGCTCCGGCAGGGGTTGCCTGTCTTTGAGGCACTCTGGGCCCTTGAGGGAGCACTGTGCCACATGGAGGACAACTGTCTCAAATACTTGCTCTGATGTCTTGACCAGTCTGGGCGACCGGGCGGGTGCGGTAGTGGGCTGTGGCTTCAAGCTTGTGCTGTGCCCTGGGCCATCACCAGGCTGCTTTTGTTTTTCTTGGGGTGAGATGCTGAAGGTTTTTGCATGTGTACTATGGAACAGGGAAGGGTGGAACTGTTTGTTTCTCAAGGGCTATAATGATATGTTAGGCACGACGTGTACTACTGAGAAGGTGTTTGTCACAGTGTGATGTTCTGAATGTATTGGAATGGTTTCTCTTTGGTGTGGTTTGATGGTTTTTTTGCTTTCTGTACCTGACCTTCCCTGAAATAAAGTAGTCAAAAGTCCTTCCTTCTGTCTATCCTCATACACTCCCTTCTCCATCTATTGACCACCCACTTCTTTATTTCTTTCTTCCCAGGCCATGTCCATGAGGCCCAGCTGTTCGGGCCAACCTGTACATACTCTCTACTGGCCCCAATTGGTCACCCTCCCTGGAATAAATGCCTCTCAAAAGTCAAAAGTCTTTCTTTCTTTCTTACCCTGATACACACTCCCTTGTTTCCTCTTTCCCTTGACATATAACCCATTTGTCTGAGCTGTCCATCTATCACCTACCTCCCCTCTATGTTTGTATGTATGTATCTTTCTGTCTAAGCTCATGCATTCCCTTACTTCCTGCTTCCCTTGACTTATATATACCCCATTCATCCATCCATCCATCCATCACCTCCCCTCTATGTTTATATATTGTCTGTCTATCTGTCTATCTACCTTTCTATCTAAGCTCACACATTCCCTTGTGCCCTCCTTCCTTTGCCATATATCCCTTTCATCCATCACCCACCTACCCTCTATGTATGTATGTATGTGTCTGTGTGTCTACTACCTACCTATCTAAGTCCATACACCCTCTTCCTCCCTCCCCATATACTGCCTCTGTCCATCTCTGCATCCATCCACCCATCATCCCACACACCTCTTTTTCCCACTCCATCAATGGTGCTTTTGCAAGCAGGCTGCTTGGAGACAACCCAACCCTGAAGAGCCCTGTCCCCACCCCTGAGGTTGCTCCCTATATTTTCCCTTCACAGACAAGGACAGCTGGCTTGCTCCTGCTAATCCCTCTTCCGCCAGCCAGCCAGAGCCAAATTGCTTCATGTATTTTGCAAATGCCCTTGTGCTTATGTAATGTGCATGTGGGCATGTGCACGTGTGTCTGTGCATCTGTGTGTGCCTATGGTGGGGGGGTGTGCAGGTAGGAAGAGATTCCAACACTTCAACTCCACCTACTGATGTGGAAATCAGACACCAGACAGGAAAGTGAACTTAGGTTTTCCCTTTGCAGCCTGACCTTGTCAGGATAGATGCACCGGGTGTGGGTGGGATTTGTTCTTGAATCAGTACTGCTGAGGGTGAAATACAGACCAGGCTCTCACTAGGTGTAGGTTCCTAAGTCCTTTGGCTGCCGAGTGTGACTGCCGAGTGTGCAGTCCCAAAGCTGCTGAGTGTGACTTGGGAAAAGTCAGCCCCAATGCTCCCAAGAAGCACTGATGTCAGGAGGGGAGAGGGGAAGGCATTGAAATCACAAGCTTCTGGGATCTTGGGTAGGGGGTGGGATTTACCCCAGTAAGGAGATAAAATGTTTAGTGGGGCACCCCAATGTGTGTCTGGGCCCTGTCCTCCTCACTGTTCTGGGTGGTGCTGTCTTGCTTTCCTGTCTGCACTTGTGTGTAAGACATCAGCATCACAGGGGAACCCAGGAGTCTTTGATCCCAACTCCCTCCCCTCCCAACACATGCAAGACTCCACTACCCTCTCAGAACCAGGGATAGAACCCAGGAGTCCTGACTCCCCGTCTGTCCTGCACTGATCCACCAAACACTACACCCTTCTCAAAGGGAGAATAGAAGCCAGGAGTCCAGATCCTCAGCTCAAACTCACTAAATCCCAGCCCTTCCCACCATCACTCTAACCTACCAGACACTACTCCCCTCACAATGTGGGCATAAAACTCAGGTGTCCCAACTCCCAGGCTCCCTGCTCTACCCCATCAACCCCTACTGCCCTCTCAACGCTGGGACAAAACCCAGGTGTCTGGCTTTCCACACAACCTTTTCTGTCTCTGCAAGGACATTTGTCAGTGCCGGGATGGGTCCGGCTGCTTTTTTTTACAGGGCCATCCCAGGCCGAGTTGAATAATTGATGTCCTTTCTGAAGCATCAGCACATCCTTACTCATCTATATTTCATGGTGGTAAACTTGGCAAGATGGAAGTTTTTTTTTTCCCCTCTCTCTCCATGCCCGGTGTTTGATGTGTTCAGCTCTGGGAATCCCTGTGATGCCTCAGGCCAGGAGTGGAGTCGTAACCTGAATTCCAGGGTGGTTTTTCCTCATTTCAAGGAGCATGAGTGATGGAGAGGAATGATTTAGTTCTCCTGTGTACAATTTCCCCTTTCTCTAAGAGGCTTTCCTGGAAAGTTGGTGGGGGGGGAAGTAGTTTGACTGAGACCCCCCAACCACCCAGTCTCATGCTGGGAGGGGCCATAAAGAGAGGGGGGAATTTTTCCCTTCTTCCTCATTGGGTTAAAAAAGTTCATCACACCCTTCTGCTTATTTGCTTTCACTGATTGTTTCTAACAAATTCTCCACCTCCCAAAGCTCAAGTGGGGCAGGGGTGAGGAGAGGTGGTACTGTGAAACTGGAAAGCTCATCTAAATCTCTTACAAACAAAGATACCACTTCTCTTGCATCACTTCTGGACCATCATGGCTACAGCATCATTCCAATGCCCCCTCCCTGATGTATTTCACTCCTTTTAAATTTCTCTGATTTCTATTTACTTCCTTTGATGTTTGGCTTTTGCTTTTATTCCTAGTGACTTTTTTGCTTAGCTTACTGAAGCCGCATTTCATGTTGTGCCATTCCATTGCTCATAGACATGTACGGACAGGTTGGGACACCAGGGTTCAGCTGGTTGAACCCAACCCCTCTGCTTAGATGCACTTTTTTCCATTGGAGATGGATTTGTTATGAACCCTGGTGATATTTTAGGGTATTTTAGTTAACCACATTGGTTGGCTTTGGTTTTGCTTTTGTGCTATTGATTGTGATGCATTAGAATTACATTTCAGTTTTCAGTTTCTATGAATAATTATCCTATTATTATTATTGACAATTATGATTATAACAATGATAACAACAACAGCTCTTACAACAACAATAATAATAATAACGTTAATTATGATAATAATGATAGCAGTGGTTAATTATAATAATAACAACAGTAGCAATAATAACAATAACAACAGCTATCGTAATAATGATAACAGGAACAATAATATAAAGAACAACATAATAAGACCAGTAATTACAATGATAATGATAATAGCAACAGCAATAACATTAGAAGAATAACTATCCCCACTCTAACATATTTCCCTACCAGATCTGGGGATAGAACCCAGGCATCCTAGCTCATATCACCTTTGCCACCACCCATAATGATTATATGTTCATCATCATCAGTATTAATAGTATTATTACTAATGATGATGATTTTGATGATAATGACAAAAATGAAGATAATAGATTATTTAATTGTTCAAAACCTTGCTAGGATTCCTTGAGATGATTTCCTTTATTTTCTGATTCTACCCAATTTTATCAGGAGTATTTTCTTTTGGATGTTTGGTCCTGAAGTTTAGGTGGTTTCTATCCCACTGGATTTCATCTAGCCCTTGGTTTTGCCCCTTTGGCTGAATAAAAACCATTCAAGCAAATCTTTCACCTGATTGTGGTCTGTGTAGGATGGCTAGAGTCTCCTTTGAAAATCTGCGGAGGTTTTGGGTTGCTTTTATTCTGTTTTATTTTTATTCCTTGGATGTTATATCAATTCTTGTTTTTTGGAGGCTCTTATCCATAATTTACACATAATGTACATCTATATTTTATTTGTAAGCTCTTGTGTGAAGGACTTAGTCTCTATTTATAGCCTCAACTCCATATGATATAACAACTTTAGAATATGAAATCTAGACCCTAGGCTATTATATATGCTATAGACTATCTCTTACGGCCTATATTTTCTATCCCATGTTCTCTATTTTAACCTTCAAACTTTCATGTTCTGTAACCTGCATTTTATACTCTATGTTTTCTATTTTATAATCTATGCTAAGGACAGCAAAAAATGTTATAATCATAGTTCTATAGCTTCTGGTCTATTATCTCCTGCAGTCTATATTTCATATTTTATTCTGTAGGGTCCAAGCTTTTTTAGACAACCAGGCCCCCATCCACAACTTTCTAAAATTTAAAGGCATACCAATTTAGTATGGAGAGGGGATGACAGGGACAGAGGGGACGAGGGATGAGTACTTACCTCCTCACACAGTTGTGTATTGTGACACAGCTCCCCATTTGAAAATCCCCACTGTATACTGTAGACCTGACCCACAGTCTGTATGTAATTAGATCTTGTAACCACTAGAGACATCTAAATGATGTGGTCTATATGATCTGCCCAGCCTCTATAGATGTCTATAAGGAGCAATAGGTCTAGAGAGGTCTCTGTCTAGGTCTGCAAGTCTCTGTAGAAGTCCGTAAGCTACAGTCTGTATGGTCCCTATCTATCTATAGGTCCCTATGTTGTGGGGTCTATAGAGATCTGTATGGCAGTGGCAGCATCTGTAAAGGTCTACACAGTGCAGTCACTATAGAGGTCTATATGGCACTGTCAGGTTCTACAGAAGTGTTTATGGTCTAGTCAGTGTCTATAGACTTCTATACAGTGTGACCCCTATGAAGTTATGTATAGCACAGTCAGTCTATAGATGCCTGTATGCTCTGGTCAGCATTTGTACATGTCCATATCGTCTGGTACATATTATGCCTTCTGTCTCTGTAGGGTTCTCTACAGTAGTGGTTCGCAACATTTTTTGTACTAGGACCCATTTGTAAACACTGATGGCCAATCCCAACCAAGTGCCTCTCACTCCCAACCTGCTGCCCTTCATCCCCCCAGTGTGTGAGCAGAATCATCCTGGGGGGGGAGGCGGGGAGCAAATTGGGGGTCACAGCCCTGCACTTTGGGGGGGCCTTGCAGACAGTGCCATACAGGCCCCACCACAGCTGCCATGTGCCATTGCTGTTGAGTGCCACCGGCTCTGCTGCTACCACCACCACTGCCACTGAGCACTGCCAGCTCCAGCTGCTCACCACCTCCCACCCCTCCCCGGGCCCCGCACAGGCTAATATGCCCTTGGCCCTGCACACCCCTACGGATGGCTTTGTGTGTGAGGCAGGGAGTGATGGGGCAGGGGAGGGTGATGTGTGGTGCGGGGGCAGACCCAAAGCAGCCCCTTGCAGGCTGGAACTCTGCCAGCCTGCAAGGGAAATGCCATGATTTCCCCTGTTTTTCTCCTTTAAAGGAGAATCTGTTTTTAAAGTTTGTTGATCCATTTTTAGAGTTTGTTCGTGACCCTTTCATATATTAGAATCATAGAACAGAAGGACTGGAAAGGACCTATAAGATCATTGAGTTTGGTCCCCTGCCATGGGCAGGAGGTGATTGGGCTCAAACAAGCTCAATGAGGTGCCTGTCCAGCCTCCTCTTGAACACCTCCAGGGATGGCGACTACACCACCTCTGCTAGGAATGCATTCCAGATTCTAGATACCCTCACAGAAAAAAAGTTTTTCCTTATGTCCAGCCTAAATTTTTCCCCAACTAGCTTGTGTCCATTGGACCTCATCCTCCCAAGAGGTGCCTTTCTGAAGAGTTTCTCCCTGAGATCTTGGTGTTTGCCCCAGATATACTTGTAGGAGGCTATCAGGTCACCTCTCAGTCTTCTCTTACTCAGGCTGAACAAATTCAGTTCCTGGAGTCTCTCTTCATATGGTCTATCCCCCAAACCCTTGACCATGCAGGTGGCCCTTCTCTGTACCCCCTCAAGCTTATCCATGTCCTTTTTGAAGTATGGTGCCCAGAACTGGACACAATACTCCAGCTGTGGTCTTACCAATGCTGAGTAGAGTGCACCTTTCTAGCTCTATTGGCAACACATTAGCTAATGTACACCAGAGTTCTATCTGCCCTGCTGGTGACTTCAACACACTGTTGGCTCATATTCATCCTCTGGTTGATTGTCATGCCCCCAGGCCCCTTTCAGATGTGGTGTCAGCCAGTGGACCACCACCCATCATATAGGTGTGGTGAAGGTTCTCCCTACCCAGATGAAGGACCTGGCACTTATCCCTATTGAACCTCATCTGATTACATTCAGCCCATAGGAGCAGCCTGTCAAGGTCATCTTGAATCCTTGCCCTTTCCTCAAATGTGCCTGCATTTCCTCATAGCTTACTGTCATCCACAACCTTAAACATTGCGCTTTCTACTCCCTCATCCAGGTCATTGATAAAGATGTTAGAGGATGGGCCCAAGTACTGATCCCTGAGGGACACCACTGGAGACGGCCCCCCACCAGGATATTCTTGCAACCCACTTTTGGGTCACAGCCTGCAGGTTGATAAACACTGCTCTATAGGGATGTCCTCCCTTCCTGACCTGGGAGGGGAGTTCTGGAGGGGAGAGAAGAAAGGGAACAAATTTCAGAGAGGGAATCCAGGCCTCATTTGGCTTGAGGGGATGTGAGCCACACTACCATCCCCAGTGAAGCCCCTGACCTCTGGCTATGGGTAGTGCTAAGTGGGGACCTTATCTTCAGTCACTAAACTCTTGGGCAGGAGTGGTGTAGGGTGAGAGAGACCAGCTGAAGGGAAGGGGAGCCAGGCCTGGTCTGGGGAGGGAACATGGGTTCAGATCCTGCTGCTCCTACCATCAAACCAATTGCATACACACAGGCAGGACAGTCCAATCACATGCTCCAGATACCTGCATCACATTTGCACATTTGCCATCATACAATCTGATACACACACACATCATCCCACACCTTCCCCAGGCACACAGAGATCAGTGACACACGCATTTAATGCCTCCAGAGAACAGATAGACCCCCAGCCCTCCCACACATGCACACATTCACAAATGCACAGCCAGACAATCACACTCGCAAGCCTCCCTGCACCTCTCCAGCAACAGAGATGGTCTGACTCCCTCCTTGTAAGGAGTGACTGTGTGTGTTGGTGAGCTGCAGCCAGCAGGGACAGCTTGTGCGCAG
This sequence comes from Caiman crocodilus, assembly GCA_030014935.1. Taxonomy (NCBI): domain Eukaryota; kingdom Metazoa; phylum Chordata; order Crocodylia; family Alligatoridae; genus Caiman; species Caiman crocodilus. The sequence goes on along the minus strand of JAGPOW010000304.1, from coordinate 112,708,793 downwards.
GAGGAACTGTGCGTGTCTGTGCATGTGTGGGTCTCAGCTCTACTGTGCTGGGCCTTAGTTACCAGCTGACGATGATGCAGCCTGGCCTAGGGCCCAGCCCCGATCCCTTCCTTCTGCTCCATATGGTCCTGCTAAACTAGTGCCAAACAGCACTGATAGCAGAGCCAACCCCCCCACCTCCACACGTGCATGCACACGCACGTGCACACATACCTATGCACACACACGTTGATACAGATACAACCACATGTAATTGCATCCACCCAGTCGCATACACACAATCGCATGTAGACACACAAAATCATACATGTTCACCGATAGACATGCATACATAATCACATGTAAGCAATCACATGTGACTACATGCACAATCAGGCACACACAGAATCACCCATAGACACACACACACACACAGAGTCACCCACACAAGATTGCACACACACAATCACCTGTAAACATGTGCACATGGATACCCACAAAATCAGGGCCCCTCCTCCAGACACACACCCATGCACACAGGGCAGAGAGTAGAATTGCTTCTAACAGAGAGCTGAGGGCTCTGTGTCACTGGATGGATGGGTAGATGGACAGCCAGATGGGCAGCAGCATATGGGGATGGACGGTGGCAGGAGGGAGTCCATCCTTTAGGGATGGTGGGGAGCTGGTAGATGGCTGGTAGTACATGGAGTTGGATGGATGTGTGGAGGGCCTGCTGGGCTTGGGGACGGACAGACAAATAGGTGGATGGATGGGCACACGGGGATGGAAGCTGAACTGCCATCTATTTGGGCATTACTTAGAGGCATTGCGATCAAAGTGGGAATGGTGATTTGCCCTGCCCTGTGTCCCCACAAAGGCATGGGGACATACAGACAGGGGGGGAGCTCACCCAGCCCCTCACCTCTGCTCTGGGGGCATCCAGGAGGGTCAGGAGGCTTCTAGGCTGGGACTGGCCTCGGGCTCTGCTCCAGCCTTCTCCACCCAGAAGCACCAGCCCCCCACCACCCTGGCATGCCCCACCCCACCGCAGAGCCAAACGAATCTAAGTCCAGGGAAGCCAGGGGGAGAAGCGGGCCAGGGCCAAAGTCAGCTAAGATTAATGTGCCGACCAAGGTCAATGGAGCCCCTGGCAGCTAAGCTGCGGGGGGAGCTTAGCCAGGGATATTTAAAACCAGTGTAATCTGCTAGTGCAGCCGCCTCACGCTGGGATCCGCTCAGCTCAGCAAGTGCTAAACAAGGTCAATGCTGGCACGGGAGCAGGGCAGGGTGGGACAGGGATACCATTTTGTTGCAGGGAAGTGGGCGGAAAGTCCGATGGAGTGGGTGGCCTGCTGTTGAAAGCAGTGGAGGGACTAGGGGGCACTAGGGGTGCTGTGCTGTGCTGTGGGGGTTGGGGGGCACTTTGTTATGGGCAACAGGGCAGGGGCTGGGCCGGATTGGTGGGGGAGATTCCCTGGCTTTCAGCATTGATGCCAGTGTCCCTGCCAGATTCGGGGTGGGGGCATTGGGCTTCTGACCCAATGAAAGGGAAAAAACAGGGCCCAGTTTAGGGAAGCAGGTAGGGGATAGAAAAGGGGAATCCAGGAGGACAGGAGACACCAGCCCCTGATGTGGGAAGTTTGGGTGGGGGGAGATGACCAGAACCCTTGGTGCTGATGCAGGGGGCATCTGGTTGATCAGGAACAAGTACCAGAGCTGCTGGCTTTGACCCAAGCTGCTGGGCTTTGCTGCACGTCATTGGTTCCAGTCTGTGGGATACTGGGATGTATCAGACTGGATCCCATGTTGGGATCAAGGGTTCTGCCCCAACTGAAGCAAATAGCTCCATGTCCTGCGTTTCAGGCCTGGGCCTGTCCCTAGCCTGGAGGCCTGCCAGTGTGGGTCTCAGGTGATGTAGGCTGAGGTAGTGCCACAGCCAGCCCCAGTGGAGCTGGGGGAGGGGGACAGAGAAGGGTGGGAGAGTTTTGGGGGGGTGCAACCCTGCTACCCTCAAAAGTACTGCTGTAGGCATGAAAAGGTAAACAACGAAAATCTTCCCTCTGTGAAAATGTCCCCAGACTGATCTCTCATTTTCTCTGCCTGTGCGTCTGTCTTCCCATGCACACACTGCCCATCCATCTATCCATTGCTCTCCTGTATTCCTCCATCCATCCACCCATCCCCTATACTGCTCCGTCTATCCATCCCTCCATCTATGCGGTCCCATCCATCCATCCATCCATCCACCCATCCATCCACCCTTCTCATATGTTCCTCTATCCATCCATCCATGTACTCCACACTGTTTGTCCATCTATCCATCCATCTTACAAACCCCTCTCTGTCCCTCTATCTGCCCACCCACCTTTCCAATCCATCCTTCCTCCATCTGTCTGTCTCTTCATCCCTATGTACCTCATCTGCCTGCTTGTCTGTGACCCCCATACACCCTTACTGTCCATCTGTCTGTCTGCCCACCCATGCATCACCACTGCAGGCTTCTGGAGCGCCGGCAGCCAGGTAGGGAGACAATCGAGCTGACAGCAGAGGGCAGGGCAGTGGAAGTGGCTGAGAAGCACCGCCCAGTTGTGGACTGTACGTGCTGTGGCCTCCCACGCCGCTACATCATCGCCATCCTCTGTGGCCTCGGCTTTTGCATCAGCTTTGGCATCCGTTGCAACCTGGGCGTGGCCATCGTCAGCATGGTCAACAACAGCACCGTCCACCGTGGTGGCAAGCTGGTGGTCCAGGTGCGCCTGGCATTGCCTCAGGGGGCATTGAACCTGGGGTACTGGCTGGGACAGGTGGAGGTGCAGCAGGGGTGCTGGGCCTAATCCAGCCACAGAGCAGGGTGCTGACATAGGCAGATGGTGGGGATGGCACCTTTACCCTCCAGGGCTATTTGACCCAGGATCCAGGGGTTGCTAGCAGGGGCAGGGGGTAGGCATGGCCTTTTTCTTCTAGCAGGTGCCAGTTCTCATCCAGCCTCAGGGCAGAGGGGTGGGTTTGGGGCTGAGGCCAGAGGCCTTTCCTTTTATTCCTTCTCCTCCCCAGAAAGCCCAGTTCACCTGGGACCCTGAAACCGTGGGGATGATTCACGGCTCCTTCTTCTGGGGCTACATCGTCACCCAGATCCCTGGCGGGTTCATCGCCCAGAAATTCGCTGCCAACAGGTTGGACTGAGACTCTCTGCTGAGTCCAAGGGAAGTGGGGGTGGGCGGGGGGTGCATGAATTAAAATCTTCTGATCCTTAAACTCCTTTTCTCTCCATTGGGATGTGAACCCTGGTGCCCTGGCCTGATTCCAAATGGGTTAATCCCCACCTGCCTCCATACATCACAGGACAATGCTGTATTTCCTGTCCCATTGTTCCCCTGTGTTGCTTTGCTGTGTTCCAAAGAGCCCCCCCTGACATGCCCCACCCCAGAAGCAGGGGCATCTCGGCACTGAACCCTGTGCGATCCACACAACACCCTCCATCCCAGTCAGGGTGGGCAGTGGGGATGGGGCAGGGGTGTCTGTGGCAGTGAGATACAGATGTCAAAGTGGGGGGTGTCATGAGGTCGCAGTGGTGTATTTGTGTTTGCACAAGTGAGCGTGTGATGCAAAAGGACTGCCCATGCACAACAGGATTGGCACCATAATACTGGGCCCAGGGGGTGTCATAAAGCCACAATAGTGCATTTGTAATTGCTCATGTGTGTGCAAAGCTATAGTTCTGGCCTCCATAATCCTAGATTCAGGCAGTGTCAGAAGGCCACAAGCGTGCACTTGTGATCACAGGAATGAGTGTGATACAAGGGCCACCCACTGTCATAGTATTGCCCCATAATATTGGGGCCAGGGGTGTGGGGTGTCAAAAGGCCATAATGGTGCATTTGTGATTGCATGAGTAAGCATGTGACACCCAAGGGTCACCACAGCACACCCCATAATGTTGTGTCCACGGCATATCATAATGCTACAAGAGTGCATCTGTGATCGTACAATGTCTGTCCACCCACAGCGTTGACCTCATAGGTCTAGGCACCAGACAGGGGATGTCATAATGCCTCAACAGTACATTTGTGATTGTTCAAATGAGCTTGCAATGCACTAGGGCTGACCATCTGTGCCAGGGCTGGCCCCGTAATGCTGGGCCTGGGGAGGTGCTGTAAGTGTACGAGAGCGCACTTGTGATCACGTGGGTGACGGCCAAGCCGGGGTACAAGCACTGCCCCAGGCAGAGCGGTCCTCGTGCCCTGCATGCACAATCTTGTGATGACAAAATGCATGATTGTGGCCTTGTGACCTCTGTGGCCAGCACTGCACGGGTCAAGGGCAGGGATGTGGAGCCCCCCCCCCCCCCATTGAACTGTTGCCTCCCCTCCCAGGGTCTTCGGCTTTGCCATCGTGGCCACCTCGACCCTGAACATGCTAATCCCCTCGGCTGCCCGTGTACACTACGGCTGTGTCATCTTCGTGCGCATCCTGCAGGGGCTGGTGGAGGTGAGCTGGGGGAGCCTCCTGGCCTGGCACGCCCCCACCAGGAGAGGGACACTGCAGGAGGCTGGGGGCGGAGCTTGATCGTGGCCAGGCCTCCCCCCTGGTCTTGGGGGTGTGCAAGGTAGTCAGTGGAAGGGCCTGGCTGGGGCAGTGGGCAGGGTCTAGTATATTGGCTCCTCCCCCTCCCCTCTTAAGGGATGGAAGGGGCATTCCCCAAGAGCGTGACCACGCCCCTATAGGGGGCCAGAAGGGGTGAGGCTTGGGTCACTCCCTTTCCCTAGCGGGAGCCCGGGCGTAGGTCTTCCCGATAAGCCACACCCTCTTTTAAAGAAAGGGGCGGGCAATACTCATGGCCACGCCCCCACACCAATGGACTGGTGTTCTGGGGTCCCCAAAGGGGAAGGGTTTATTCTCGGCCACGCCCCTGCACGCGGGCTGGGCCTTGGGTGACTGTCTGTCCCTCTGTCTGGCTGGGACCTCAGGGGGTGACATATCCGGCTTGCCATGGGATCTGGAGTAAGTGGGCCCCCCCGCTGGAGCGCAGCCGCCTCGCCACCACTGCCTTCTGCGGTAAGTGCCCCCGCCTGGATGCTTGGGTTCTCTCTACCAAGTCTAGGGGTTGGAGCCTAGACACCTGGGCTCTCTCCCAGCTCTGGGAAGGGAGTGGGACCTGGTGGGTTGGAGCAGGAGGGATCCCGGACACCTGGAATCTTTCTCTGTGCTGGGAGAGGAGCAGGGAGAGGGTCTGGTGGGTGGGTAGAATGTGGGGGGGGGGGTTGAAGCCAGGATGCCTGGGTTCTCTCCCAGCTCTGGGCAATGAATGGGGTTCAGCATGTTTGTGCTCCAGATCTCTAGTCTTGTTAAACCCCACCCCTCACAGGCTCCTATGCAGGTGCAGTGGTGGCCATGCCGCTGGCCGGGGTCTTGGTACAATACTCAGGGTGGAGCTCTGTCTTCTATGTGTATGGTAAGAGAATCACACCCCCATAGCCCTAGCCCCATTTTCTGGTCCCTGCATCAGCCCTGTCCAGCCTGGTCTCTCTCCCTCTGCCATGCCCACAGGGGCCTTCTACCATGATGGCTGTTCCCCAGTGATGGTACCCCCTCTCCTGCTCTGATCCATTCCCTTAGGGAGCTTTGGGATTTTATGGTACCTGTTCTGGCTGATGGTGTCATATGAGAGCCCAGCCCAGCACCCCACCATCACAGAGGAGGAGCAGCGCTACATCGAGGAGAGTATCGGAGAGAGCGCTAGCCTTGTCAACCCCCTCAAGGTGACCTCCCCCACCCCCGCCTGCTGGTTGGGGTTACTGCTGGGGGAAGCTTGCTGCACTGTGTGTGGGGACTGTCCCTGGCTGGGGACACTGTTTGGAGGAAGCCTGGAGCCTAGGGCGAGTTGGTGGGTGAGGGAACTGTTAAAGAGAAGCTCACAGCACTGGGGGCAAATTCAGCTGGGGGCAGCTCACATCATAGTTTCATAGTTTCATAGTTCATCCCAGTAGATGTCTCCATAACGGGTGCATGGTTTCTTTAATGTACTTTAAGGTGTGTGATGGAAAGTTTTTGCTAGCTGATATATATACATTATATATATATATTTTTTAAATTTTATTTTATTAAAAAAGGGTGTCTCCAGCTGAGGGTACTGTCTGGGGAAAGCTTGCAGCACTGGGAGAGTCCAGGTGGGGGCACTGTTATAGGGGAGCTTGCAGCACCAGGGGAGACTTTAGCTGGAGGCACTGCTGGGGGGAAGCTTGCAGCACTGGGGGTGCCATGCCTGGGGACATTGTTTGGAGGGGAAGCTCACAGTGCCAGGAGCTCACTCACCACCCTTCCACCCTTGTTGACAGAAATTTAGCACACCCTGGCGCAAGTTCTTCACATCCATGCCTGTCTATGCCATCATCGTGGCCAACTTCTGCCGCAGCTGGACCTTCTACCTGCTGCTCATCAGCCAGCCAGCCTACTTTGAGGAGGTCTTCGGCTTTGAGATCAGCAAGGTACCGATCCAGACACCTCCGGGCTCAGCCCTCTGCTCACTCCCCCCTGGGATTGGGAACCTGAGAGTGGTGAAGGGTACAGGAGTCAGAGCCCTGGAGTGTCAAGCCTGCCAGGCTTTACTTCCCTCCCAAAACTTGGAGAGATCTCAGGCATCTGGGCTCCCAGTCCTGCAGCTGTAGCCTACCAGACCCTACTGCCCCTCCAGAGCTTGTGGGGAGAACCCAGGCATCCCTTCATTTGGTCAGATCTGGACTCCCAACCTCTTGACCCCACTCACCCCAGGATGTTGTGGGTTCATATCCCAACTCTGCTTATGGAGGGTTTAGCACGGGAAGAGGTGGGCTGAGACCCTGACACTGTGAGGACAGTGGGAAATGTAAGGGGACTGATGAGAGACTAGGAGGGGAGCTCCCATGGCTTGCAGAGCCACTACCTGTACCCTCTGCCCCTAGGTGGGCCTGCTCTCAGCCCTCCCCCACTTGGTCATGACCATTATTGTCCCCATCGGGGGGCAGATCGCTGACTTCCTGCGCTCACGGAGGATAATGTCCACCACCAATGTCCGCAAGATGATGAATTGTGGGGGTGAGTGTGTGTGTTGGGGGAGGACAGGAGGCTACAGGTCAGTTGTGAGGGGCACCGGCAGGGCTGGGAGGGGCAGAGGGCTGCAGGTCAGGAGTGAGGGGCACTGGCAGGGTGGGGTGGGGCAGGGGTCTGTGAATTGGGAGTGAGGGGCACAGTCAGGGTGGGCAGTGGGATGGAGTTGAACAAAATTCTTTCTCTGCCCTCAGGCTTTGGAATGGAGGCAACGCTACTGCTCGTGGTGGGCTATTCTCACACCAAGGGCGTGGCCATCTCCTTCTTGGTCCTGGCCGTGGGGTTCAGTGGCTTTGCCATTTCAGGTCAGCTGGAGATCAAGACAGGGATGCTATGCTGAAGGGTGTGGGACAGGTGGGACCAAGGGGCCGGCATGAGATGAGTTGGGTGGGCTGTTCTCTGCATTCAGTTCCCCTCTGCCCCTGCAGGGTTCAATGTGAACCACCTAGACATTGCCCCCCGCTACGCCAGCATCCTCATGGGCATCTCTAATGGCGTTGGCACCCTCTCGGGCATGGTGTGCCCCATCATTGTTGGTGCCATGACCAAACACAAGGTGTGTGTGTGTGGGAGCTGGGGGGCGAACCGGTACAGCTGGGAGGGGGGACCCTAAGGAGGGGGCTATGTCAGGAGTGAGGGGCTCCAGCAGGGCTGGGGCTGGGGGGGGGGGGGGGGCCTGCAGGTTGGGAGTGAGGGGCACTGGCAGGGCTGGAGGTGGGGGCACAGAGGAGTAACCCTTTTCTTCCTGCCTCATCCCCTGCTCCAGACACGTGAGGAGTGGCAGTACGTGTTTCTCATCGCCTCGCTGGTGCATTATGGGGGCGTCATCTTCTACGGCATCTTTGCCTCAGGGGAGAAGCAGCCATGGGCTGAGCCAGAGGAGATGAGCGATGAGAAGTGTGGTTTCATCCACCAGGATGAGTTGGCTGATGAGGAGGATGAGGCAGCGCGGGCGGCCGAGGGCCTGGGGGGCAGTGGTGGCACTGCAGGTGGCTATGGGGCCACCCAGAGCACCAGCTTCGCTAACGGGGGCTGGACAGCTGACTGGGACCGCAAGGAGGAGTTTGTACAGGAGCCTGGCAAGGATGCCTACATGTATGGGTCACTGGGGGACAGGGACCTGTCCTAAGGGGCCAGCTGGCCCCCTGGCTTGTGCCCCCCCCACACACTGCTCTCTTGGTATGACCCAGCAGGTTGAAGGGGCGATCCTGAGACTAGCTACATCCCCAGTCTTCAGCTCCCCACATTACATGTTGGTATGACCCAGCAGGGTAAAGGGCAGGCCTGATATTAGCCATACCCTTGCTCTGTGGCTCCCCCCTTTATTCCATGTTGGTATGGTCCAGTAGGTTAAGGGGGGGGTCTGAGATTAGCCACAACCCGAATCTGTAGCTCCCCCATTACATGTTGGTATGATCCTGATCCAGTTGGGTGAAGGGCAAATTTGAGATTAGCCACACCCCCACTCTGGGCTTCTGCCATTCTGTGTTGGTACAGTTCAGCAGGGTGAAGGGCTAGGGATTAATCACAAGGAAGCTTTGCAGCTGTCCCCCACTCCATTTCGGTACAGTTCAGCAGGATGAGGAATGGACCCAGGATTTGCTGCATCCCTATTCTTCACCTCCCCCAGATTGGTACAGTCCATGAGGGTGGGGTTGAACCATTACTGTGATCTGTGCTTCTCAGGTGCCTGTGCTTTGGTACGGCCCAGTACAAGGGAGGAGGGGTGGATGCAGGAAGCTATTGGGCATTGGTGACCCTGTCCCCCATCCCCTTGCCTCTGCATTGATACTGTGTGGCAGGATGAGAGGGTGGGGCTTAGATTGGCCCTGCCTCCATGCCACAGGCCCCACCCCAAGGAGCACTTGCATTGGTATGATCCAGCGGGGGGGGCGGTGCTTATGTGTGGCCCCATACCCCGTGTGCATCGATACAAGCACCTAGATAGAGTACACCCCTATGCACCCCTCTGGGGCACCTGCATTGGTACAATCCAGGAGGGGATAGGAGGGTGTAACCGAATTTGGCCACACCCCTGCAGTTCTGCTGGTAGCCAAATCCCCTTATGAGCGTCTCTGCCTTGGTACAGCCCATTGGGAAGCGGGGTAAATTTTTGACATTTACCTTATAAAATCCCCTTTCCCCCCCGCAAATTTCTGCATTGGTACAACTCACCAGGGTTGGGGTGGAGGGGTCCCATTTACATGTGCCTGGAGACAGGTTTGGGGGGCGGAGATGTCCAAATTTTGACCTCCTAGTCTGGTGGGACATGATTTAACCCCATGGCCTGGAGCATTTGCTCTGTGGCTTCTCAGGGTTATATTTGCCTGCAGGTGCGAAGGCTTTTGCCCTTGGGCTGGCTGGGGGTTGACTTTTAACTTTAGGTCTGGTTTACTGACCTTTGGCCTTGAGCCTCCCTCATACTTCTCTCCCCATTGTTGGGTGGCAGAACTAGCTCAAGGATCTTTGGAGGAGGGTAGCCCAGGCTAGGGGGCAGTGCCCTAGGCTGTGTGAGGGGGTGTCAATACCCAGCCTCTGAGTGGCTGTTTCCAGGCCCCCCGCCCTGCAGACTCATTCTCCCTCCATCCTTTGAACACAAGTCACCTCCCAGCCAGCAAGTTCCCTGCCCCACATGGCCAACCCCCTACCCCCTCCAGGGGTCTCAGGTGGGCCATGGTGGCCTTCTCCTTGGGCCCTGGGTTACTTGCACCTCCGGCCTGACCATGTTTAGCCACTTTCTCCTCCCAAGTTGGCAATGTCTAGCCCCAGCCATCCAACTGCCCCCCTGCAACTCTAGCTGGGCCTGTTGAACTCTAACCTTTTAGGCTGGTGGGGTCAATCTGGTCTCACTCCACCTCCCCCAGTCCCTCCCTGACCAGCTGACGCTTTCAGTTCCCCCGTGTGCATCCTAGCAGCTGGGGCACCCCCAACAACTGCTTCCAATCTGCCAGAGCCCTGCTTTTGGACAGTTTTGAGGTCTTCCCATGCCTCTCCTTGCAGCCATGAGATGCCATGGCCTCTGCCATATTTTGTCCCACATCTGGTTCTCAGCTGTTGCCACCAGGCATGTGGCAGATGGTGGGGGACCCTGTATGTGTGTGTGTGCGTGTGCGTATATGTGCAGTGGGGGAGGGAGATGCTTCTGGCCTGGCCTGTGGCCTCCTCGTACCTCCCCTACTCTGTCCTGGGATCAGCCTGTTGCATTGCCCCATGCGTGTGCCTCCTTCCCTCCAGCCCTGGTGCGGAATCTATCCCCCACAGTGTAAATATATAAATATATATTATATATGATGCCAAGACCAGGCCCAGCCTGCAAGAGTCCTCTGTGTTGGGGGAGGGGAGCACACCTGTACTGTCTGTCCTCCCATCCATCTTCTGTAGCCACATTTATTTTCTCTACCCACCTCTCTGTCCCTCTGTCTACCCTGTCCATCTGTTTATCCATGCCAGTGATTCTCAACTGGGGTTATGCAGCAGCTTGGAGTGCTTGGAGATCCTTTCAGGGGTGCTGCACAATGTTGGGACTTTTTTGGTGTAGCAGCATGCATGATTCACATGATAAAGCCAGAGATTTCAAATAGGAATCCACCATGTTGCAAACATCCTGCCCTGCTGTGGGCTTTCTGAGCTTGTTGCCACAAAAGAATGGTGCTAATATATGCCTGGAGTCAAAAGAGAGTGATAGCTAAAAGCTGGCATTTTCTGATGGGGAGGGGGAAATGAGAGACCATCAAGGGTGCCTCAAATCTGTTCAGGGGTGCCTTGAGTCTAAAAAGGTTGAGAACCACGGATCTGAAATCCCCTATCCATCCACCACCACCTACTACTTCTACCTGTCTGTTTACCTAACTGTCTGTACCACTGTTCACCCCTCGATCTCTCTATGTCCTTAGGCCTCATCTATTTATTTTTGTACACCCCTTTATCTGTCTGTCCATTTATTCGTCTATCTGTCCATCCATCCCATTGTAACCCTTTTATTTCTCTCTATCCCTCCATTGCCACGTAGCCCTCCTTTATCTCTGTTTCTATCCCTTTATCCATCCACCCACCCACCCACCTCCCTCCTGTCCCAGCTGCTAGAGGTCTCGGGTGGCCCTGGTGGTTCCTCCACCCAGGGGCTCCACATGCTTCAGGTCTGAAGGTGTTTAGCCACCTTCTTCCAACCTGGTAGGGTAAAACCCACCCCCTGCACTGTCTGCATCCCCATGTAAATACATCCCATGTTCTCTCTCTCTTTCTCTCTCCCCATGTACCCCTGCTGTTTGTCTAGCTATCCATCCTTCCCCATACACCCATCCTCTATATGCCCATGCTCACTTCTCACTCATGCAGCTGCCTCACAAAAAGGGATAACAGCAGACAATGCTGGGCAGTGGAACAGAAGGTACTGCACAGCAGGGTGGGGAGGGGGATCACTGCAGCGGGGGGGAGGCGGGTGCTGAGTGCGGGAAGCAGGGTCAGGGGAGTGTGTCAGGGGACATCAGGTAGCTCTGCATGACCCAGGCCTCTGCTCCTGTTTGGCCACAGCCTCTGATCAGACTGGGGGCATCTCTGTATCCATGGCTCAAACCCAGTGGTCTCTGCTTCCACCTCCAGACCCAGGTCTGGGCGCACGTGGGGGGGAATCTGGGGTAGGGTCCCAGTTCCATTTAAGTCAGTGCCTGCAAGGCACCCTAGTGACTGGGGTACTGCCAGCAAACATGGCCCAGCTGGGGTCATTACTCTCCCTTCCTGGCTCTCAGTCCCCTGCCAGCCCAGGCCTCCCAGCCTTGCTGGTCCCCTTCACTCTTGACCCACAGCTCACTGCTAACCCAACCTGGACTTCGGCTCGACAGGTGACACGGACATGCAATCTGGGCTCCATGTTTCTAGGAAGTGACTTGATCCCAGCATTGGATTGCAGGGGATTGCTGCTATAAAAAGCTGCCCTGGGCCCAGCTGGCCTATTGTGACACACAAACACTGTTGGGCCCGCTCAGAACTATAAGCCCCTCTCTGAGCCAGACAGAGTGGGGCATGGGCTAGCTCAGGCTGGCTCGGGGCAAGGAGCAGCTCCCAGGTAAGGGTGTAACAAGTGATTCCTTGGAACAGCTAAAGAGAAACCAGGGATGGGAGTGATGGTCCTGGATTTATTACAATGGTTGTGAGAGGGACATGGGCCAGTGCTCACTTCTCCCTGAACAAGTCCAAGGAGTCTGTAGATGTCACCCAGTGAAACTACCTGGAGATGTGTGTAGATGAGGGACAGGAAGACAGTCCCATAGCCGTCGGGGTTCTTCCCCCCCGCCAGCCTCCTTCCTAGTCTGGTAGATGGCCAGCTTAACTACAGCCAGGAGGAGGGTGGCCAGGAGGTCCCAGGGCTTGGTGGGGCCATGCATGGGTAATGCATAAAAAAATTGGTGTAGGGAGAAGAGCAGCCAGACCCTCAGCAGGAGGTTCTTGAAGTGGGGAAGGAGCTGTGGCCTGGTGCCCTCGAGGTTGGTCTGTACCAGGATTTCCCTCTGCTGAGAGAAGGAGCAGGTGCTGGGGGTGTCTGTGAGGCACAGCAGATACACACCTGTGGAGACAGCTCCAATACTGTGATCCTCTGGCTCATGGGATGAGGGTGGAGCACAGGCTGGTCCCCTGGGCAGGACATGAGGATGGGCACTGGGCCAGGCAGGGGTTCCAGGGACTGAAGATGCCCTCCCAGGATGGGCACTGGCCGGCTCAGGGAATGTTGGGGTAAGACGGGCCTTTTTGCTAGTCCCAGGGTATCATAGTATCATAGTATCATAATACCTAGGGTCAGAAGGGACCTAAAGCAGGCCATCTAGTCTGACCCCCTGCCAATGGCAGGAACAAGTGCTGGGGTCACAGGACCTCAGCCAAGTACCTGTCTAATCTACTCTTAAAGACACCCAAGGTAGGAGCAAGAACAACTTCCCTAGGAAGCCGGTTCCACATCCTAGCCACCCTAACTG
>JAGPOW010000304.1:112661779-112695665 GCA_030014935.1 Caiman crocodilus | reverse complement strand
GGAGCAAGAACAACTTCCCTAGGAAGCCGGTTCCACATCCTAGCCACCCTAACTGTGAAGTAGTGCCTCCTAATGTCCAACCTAAACCTGTTCTCCAGTTACTTGTGACCATTGGTCCTAGTTACCCCTGGTGGTGCCTGGGAAAAAAGAGCCTGCCCTATTCCTTGCTGAAGGTGGTATTAGAGGGGTAGGAATGGGGCAGGGGGCTTTGCCCCTCCATGGGGAGGCTGGTCCCCCAGGTGTGATTTCTTCCCCCTATGCAAAGGATTAGGTCCTGAGTGTTAGGATTGGAATTTGGTTTGGGGGTGGCTGGTAGCAGCAGGCCATGGAAGGGAGAGGCTGGGGGTGAGAGCTGTCACGTGGGCTGTCAAATGCTGTGAGATTAGAGCAAGGGGCAGATGGCCTGGGGATTAGCTAGGCAGGGGTGGAGGCTGAGATGGAGGAAGGATACAGAGCCCAGGGTAATGGGAATCACCAGACCTGGGCTCCCCCAGTCCTGCTGATGGCCCCCTGTCCCCCACAACCCTGCTGGTGCCCCTTACTCCCACCCCACAACACCCTGCCCCCACCTAGCCCTGCCAGTGCATCTTACTCCAGATCCACAGTCCCTTGCCCCCCCAACAGGCAGCTGATTTACCAATGTCCCTCCTTTCCCTGTCCTGGTGGCCCCAGGTGCGGTGCTGAGGTAGCTGCTGATGCTGGTAGTGCTGATGCCACTACAGCCCTCCCAGCTGCAAAGCATAGGGCTTGGAACCAAGGGGGCCTGGAGGGAGGGAGGCATGCTGGGGGCGGGGGGCTGGGCCCCACACATCATCTGTCCCCTCCCCATCACAAGCTTTAGTGGGTAATGCACCTGGCAGCATCATCCCCTCACCCCACAGGGCTGAGGCCTGGAAGCTCAGAAGGTGTGAGCACAGCTAGCTCTGGGGGAAGGGGGTTGGGGGGTTAGAGCAGGTGGGCTGGGAATAGGACTCCTAGGTCCTCTCCCAGCCCTGGAAGGAAAGAGGGGCTGGGGAGGGACACAGGGTGTGGTGGGTTAGAGCAGGGAAACTTGGAGCCAGGATGCCTGGGGTCTATCCCAGCTCCAGGGGTCGGGGGGCAGGTCTGGTTGGTTACAACAGGAGGCTAGGAGCCAGGACACCTGGGTTCTGTGTTTAGCGCTTTGTTCCTGGAACGTGGCTATAACCCTGAGGATTAAGAAACCTGAGTCCCAGTAGGGCTTGCTTCCCCTCCTGCTCCCATCGATCCCCCTGCTTCTGAGAGCTGAGTCAGGGCAACATGAGCTCCTCTCCCTGCCTGGAAGGGGACAGGCTGTTCCTATTGACAGCACTCCCTGCCCCAGCCAGCCCTCAAGTTGGGGATAAATAGCCTCCCACCCCCCCAGGGAGCAGAAGTGTGTGGGGGTGGGGACCCAACCCCCGTCTTGTGCCATAGCTGCACCTGGGAGAGAACCCAGGCGTCCGGGCTCCCTGCCCCCTCTCCCCACAGAGCTGGGACAAAACCCAGGTATTCTGCTCCTAGCTCCCCCTGTTTTACCCAGTCACACACCATGCCCCTTGCCACCCCCCCGCCTCCCGACAGAAGAAACTAAGAATCCTGACTCCATCCCCTGTGCTCTAAATCACCAGGCCCCCATTCCAGAGCTGGGAGAAAACCCAGGTGTCTTGGGCACTGCCAGGAAGGCCACAGGCCACCTCTGGTAGTGCCTCCCCCCTGGTGGCTAGTGTTGGGGAAGCTGGGGCAGGGGGCTGAGCTTTCACTGCCCATCTGGGGCCCCTGCGGTTTCTGCCCTCTGCTCCCAGCCCCGCTCCCAGCCATGGCCACATGTTGGTGCATCTGCTCTGTGGGCAGAATCAGCCATGACTTTCTCATTGCTCTGAAGAGCCTCCTGGCCCAGGAGCAGACAGTGTGATTGGGGGGCATGATTTTGGGGGTCCCTGGGGGCTGGGAGAAGGAATTGGGGGGACAGAGGGGTAGGGGAGGCTGTGAGGGGTGAGGGCTAAAGGGCATGGGGGAATCTAGGGGCATGGAGGAATACATCTGGGAAGCAGTGTATTCTGGGGGGCCCAGAGGTGCTGGGAGTTTGGGGGTGGGGGGAGCTGTCAGGTGCCAGGAGATTTGGAAGGAACAGGGATCTGTGTGTGCAGGGGACCAGGAAAGTTGTAGAAAATTTGGGGGGCAGAAGGCAAGGGGAGTCCTGGAGGTGATTGGGGTGAGAGCAGGGTGCCAGGGTTGGGGTGATCAGGGGCAAGCCTGGGGTTTAGGGGTGCGAGACCAGATGTTTTGGGAGTGAGGTGATCAGACTTGACTGGGGTGCTTTCAGGGAGATGTTCAGGGTGACTGAGGGTGCCCTCTGGTGGGGTGACCAGGGGTGATAGCAGGGTGCTACGGGGGGGCATTGATTGGGAACATAGCAAGGTGTTATGGGGGTGATCATGGATGCTGTGGGGCAGGGTGATCAGGGCTGACAGAGGGGTCGCATCAAGGGGGTGATTAGAGGTGATAATGGGGCCCAGGGGTGGGGTGATCAGGGCATTTCTAGGGGTGCTGGGATTGGCACAATGGGTGGGGGCAGGCTGGTGGTGAGGTCTTAGAGAGCAGCTGTTACTTGGAGTGCCCAAGGTTTGAGGAAGCACAAGGCTCTAAGGAGACAGGAGTTGGTAGGGGGTGGGAGGCGATAGTCATCCAGGGCAGATTTAGAGTGATTTGGGTTAGTTTTTGGGGTGGGTGGGCTGTGGAGCCAGGTAGCCAGGGGTGATGGGTGGGGATAGAGTGTGGGGGTCTCTTTGAGGGATCCTCTGGGGGCAGGCCATATTGGGGTACAAGGCCAGAGAATTTGGGGATGGGGGATTATGGGGGCACAGGGAGATTTGGAGGAGCAGGTACAAGTCTAGTACAATGGTCTGTGTGGGGGTGGGATTCTGGCATGAAGTAGTAATAAGGGAGCCAGAGGTAATTTCTGGGGGACAGCAGGATGTGGTGGGCAGGGGGTACTTTTGGGGCTGGGGTACAGCTGACTGGGGGGTCCACAGGGCAGTCTCTGGATTCTGGACAGGCTGATGCACCCAGCAGATTTGGGGTACTGGGGGGATGCTGGCATGTTTGGGGTTAATTCCAGGGTGAAATTAACCCCTTACACCCTCTAAACCCCCCTGAATAAACCCCAAACATGTCAGGATGCCCAGGGACCCCTCTGCTACCCAAATCTGCACTCCAGAAATACTGCTGGGTCCCCCCACCTGTCTACCACTTCCCTGTGGGTCCCAATATCAGCTGTACCCCTGGCCAAGAAGTACCCCCTGCCCCCACATCCTGCTGCCTCCCCAGAATTTACCCCTGCTGCACCCTAGGTCGCCTTCTGCACTGACACAGACTTGGGGTGCCAGGGGCTGTGGGGGTCAGGGGTTTTGGGTGAGTGTAGGAAGAAGTCTGGGGTGCAGTGGGTTTGGGGACCTAGCAGTAAGAATGGAGGTTCGGGGGGATGATGCTAAGGACAAGAGGGAACCTTGTAGGGGCAGGAACAGTTTGGGGGCAGGAGGTATCTGGAGGGGGCAGGAGGGGCTGGGAGTGAAGGAGGCATTTGGGGCGCAGAGAAGAAATGTGGGGAGGTGGCTGCAGGGCAGTTGTCAAGGCTTCTGTGGGGAGATCAGTCCCAGGGGACCATAGGAGGGACTCACAGGGGGCAGAAGATCAGGCCTGGGGCCCAAGGCTGCCTGGGTGCTCTCCTTGCTCTAACAGGGGAGTGGGATTCTGGCAGGGTATAGCAGGAGGGTGGGAGCCCAGGACACCTGGGTTCTATCCCCACTCGGGGAAGGGAGTGGAGTCTGGTAGGTTGAGGTGGGGGGAAGCTGCAAACCCAGATGCTTGGGTTCTACCTCAGCTCTGGGAAACGAATGGGGTTTGGGGATCTGAGAGCTAGGACGCCTGGGTTCTCTGTCTGGAAAGCAGAGGGTTTCTCTCTCTCTCTCTCTGCTGGGGTCCATGTTATCCCCCCCGGTAGCAGCCATCACCTCCCATGAACTCTGCCATGCCCAGCAATATGCCCAGAAACACAGGATCCTGCCTATGGCAGCTATGAGGAGCTGGCCAAGGACCCTGACAGAGATGAGCATTGGGATGGCAGGGGAGAAGAGAGATTCTTTGGGGCAAGGAAGATCCAGCCCGTCTAGGGGGCAAGGGCCCTATGGCAGAGAGGGGTGGCTGGGGCACTGGGTGGGGATTGGGCTTTGTAAGGCCACAGCGATTTGGAGGGTAAATTAGGTTCTCTCCCAGCTCTGGGTGGGAAATAGGGCCTGGTTGGTCACAGCTGAGGGTGCAGGGGCAGGAATTAGGATGCCTGGATTTTCTCCCAGCTTGGGGGGGAAGTGGAGGTTAGTGGGACACTACAAGCAGGGACGTAGAAGCCAGGACACTTGGGTTCTCTCCTAGCCCTGGAGGAAAGTGGGGCTGGTGGGTTGGGAAGGTTGAGGGGGTGCTGAGATTCAGGGTTCTGTCCCAGCTCTGGGCAACGGTTTGGGGGTGAGTGGAGCCTGGACACCTGGGTGCCAGTTGACTGCACTGTTGCAGATGTGTACTTGGGGGTGGTGAATCCCATCCACCTGCCCACAGGGCAGCTGGTTCCTGTGGGCTGGCAAGCCTGTGTTGCTGGAGAAGACTACTGCCATGAATGCAACTGAGGTATGGGAGCTGGCCCAAGAGGCCCGGAAGAGTGGGGTCTTACTTATGGAGGTGAGACATGGAACTCCATGCAGGAACCCGCTGCAGTGCAGCTCCCCCTCCCAACCCTCTCTGCAATATGGCACGGCAGCCCCCTCAGCTGTCCCTGTCCTCCCCCAACCCTAGGTGCTCTGGACCTGCTTCTTCCCAGCCTCCCAGCAGATTCTGTCACTCTTGTCTTTGGATGGGATCAGGGAAGAGAAGCTGTTAAGGGCAAAGTTTGAGGCTCCCATCACAGGGGTCCCACGCATTGTGGAGAAATAGTTGGGTGGCAGCACAGTGCTGGACATTGGCTGCTATGTCATCCATTTCGCCTGCATGGTCTTCCATGGGGAGAAGCCCAAGTCCATCACTGCCTCAGGTTTTCTGTGCCCCACTGGTAATGAGGCTGTGGGGGTGGGAGTAAGGAGCACCCATAGAGTTTGGGATGAGCTGGGGGCTGCAGGTCAGAAGTAAGGGACACTGGCAGGGCTGGGGGAATAGAGGGTCCCATTGGAGCTGCCTCCCCTTCTAGGTGTGGATGAAACCATTTCCATCATCCTGAACTACTCAGGGAAGTGCCAGGCTATGCTCAAATGCTCCACTGTGGTGAAACTGCTTAATCAGGCAGAGGTTGGCTGCACCAAGGGTATCCTCCAGGTATCAGGCCAGAAGAGGAAACTAAGGTAAGAAAAGAAGGAGAAAGTCAATGGGACAGCCTAAAACCAGGCATGCTGGCTCCCAGCAGGCCCCACTCCCCTGCCAGAGATGGGGATGGAAACTGGGCATCCTGGATCCCAAGCTATGCTCCTGTGCTGAGCCCTGGGGTGCTGTGTCTCTCCCACAATAGGTCCTGGATCACCTGTGGTGCCCCATGGAGCTGGCAGCAAATGGGAAACCGGAGGAGTGCCTGCTGCCACCCCACTCTCAGCCCCCTCAACTTCCTGAACAGCACAGGGCTGCACTATGAAGCCAAGCATGTATGCCGGTGTCTGCTGAAAGGTGATGGGCCAGGGCACTGTTTGGAAAAACTTGCAGAACTGGCTGGTAGATCCCAGGTTTAGGCATTGCTGAGGGAAAGCTCACAGCTCTGTTGCCCTCCACACTGACACCCATCCCACTGTCTCTGACAGGCCTGAAGGAGAGCCCCATCCTGCCACTAGCCAAGAGCGAGCTGGCTGCCTCCATCATGAATTAGTTGCAGCAGCAGCTGGGGGTGATGTACACTGAAGAGCAGGTCTGACCCCTCAGCCCTGCCAGGAACCCCAATAAATATGCGTGTGGAGACCCCCTGTGTGTGTATCCGTGACAAGTGGCAGGGGTGGGTGTCTGGGGTGATGCTTCCCTGTGCAGTGGGCCACAGTGTGGGTGGGGCTGGGATCTCTGTCCCACTGGGGCATCAAGATGGGGGTGGGGCCGTGATGTCACAGGAGACTTGGGAGTTTCTTGGGGTGGTTGGTCTGGCTGTGACCTCTGGGTCACAGGGGTGGAGGTTCCTGGGGGGTTTGTGATGTGGGGCTGTGACAGTCAGGGTAGGGTAGAGGTTGGGCCCAGAAGAAATTACTGTGATGTTAGAGGGGCTGGATATGACATCACAGTGGAGATGGGGCTGGGGTTTGGAGGGCTAGGAAGCGGTAACATCATGGCTGGGGCAAAAGGTGGATCTGTGACATCACAGGGGAGCTTTCTGGGTATGATGTCAGGGTGGGTTGAAGGAAGGCTGTGGGCCTGCCAGTGGGGCTTGGAAGGCGGCTATGATGATGGAGGGTC
This sequence comes from Caiman crocodilus, assembly GCA_030014935.1. Lineage (NCBI taxonomy): Eukaryota > Metazoa > Chordata > Crocodylia > Alligatoridae > Caiman > Caiman crocodilus. The sequence continues at coordinate 112,689,200 of JAGPOW010000304.1, read as the reverse complement.
CTTGGGGCTTGTGGGGGATGGCTGTGACGTCAGGGGGGCAATGGGGAGGGGTGATGAGGCCTCCTGCTGTTGGGAGGAGGGGAGTGGGTTCCCTATGGAGAAGGCCCCCCTTTTACTTTGGGGCCCCACTCTCGCACCCCATCCTGGCTGCAGTCTCTGTGCGTAGAGGCGCGTCACTCACATATCTGAATAAAAATTAGGTGGATATGGGTTTACTTCCACACCCCCATCTCGCCTTATATACCGGTATTTCCGGGGCGCGTGTTCTAAGGATCTCCCCTAGGCGGCGACTTCCGCCCGGGCTTAGGACGACATTCGGCGCCGCCCTCGCCCGACAAGGCTGAACTTCCGCCCGACTTCACCCGTAGCAGTCCCAACCCCTCTTTTCTTTTGCCCGTAATGGCGGCTCCCGCCGCCACTCACTTCCGCCCTGGCCCCGTTCAACCTCCGGGCTACAAAGTGCGGCTCCTCAGGTCGCTATTTCCGTCCGTCTGTGAGCTTACTTCCGCCCCTGTGCACTTCTTCGCCCGGAAGGGGGGACCCCGTAGCGGGCGCGAGGCGGGGCCTCTTTCCTGTGCGGCCGGCGAGGATGGCGGAGCTGAAGGTTCGTGTGTGACCGTGATGATCTCTCCACTCCGGCCGCGGGGTCACGCGTTGAGAGCCGGCAGTGGGGGCGGGCCCGTGTGGCTCTGCGGGGTCCTGGGTGGGCCCACGTGGCCGGGTCGTGCGGGGGAGGCTTAAGGGTTGCCGCATGGGGCACTGCCTGGGGATTTGGTCCCAGGCGGGTCTTGTGTAGGAGGGGGTCCTGGGGTCCGCAGGGGCAGGGCTTGGGGCCCCCTGAGGCCTGCACCAAGCTGGGCTCCATCTCCAGCTGTGGGAATGGGGGCTGCTTGTCTCCATTTCTCTGCCAGGTTCTTCCCCTAGCCCCCAGTAACGTCCACCTCTTTTCCCCTCCCCCCGCCCCGCAGGTTCTGGTCATCGATGGCCGTGGCCATCTCTTGGGGCGCCTTGCAGCCATTGTTGCTAAGCAGGTCCTGCTGGGTAAGTGTTTGAGGGTGGGGGAAAATGGCATCAAAATGCATGGAAGAGGTGATGTCTTTTGTTAGACCAACCAATGACTTGCAAACAAATTACTTTACTTATTAGCAAACTTTTGGGCACACTTTCCCTTCGTTGGACATAGGAGAGGGTAGAGATGGTAAAACTTCTGCTAGGTAAAAATGAAAATTCATATTTGGCAGGAGACTTGAAGGTGTAGTAAAGTATCTTGTTTGGAATAGTTTTTGTCCAGGTTAGATGCAGAGAAAAAGTCTCTTTTTTTTTTAAAAGTCTTTTTAAAGTCTCGTTTTGGGGGTGGGGAAGAAACTCTCTTCCCCTTGTAGGGCCAGGGGGAGCCCCTGTCTGTGCCCAGCAGGGAAGTCTGTGATGATGCTAACTCGGTGTTCGAGTCTCACGGCCATGAGAACACCTCTTCCATGCACTACCATCTGAGACAGCTCCTGGCAGCTTAGGCACCTGAGTTCTCTCTGGGAGGAGAGCAGGGTTGGGTGGGTTAGAACAAGCTGGGGCTGGGAGCTGACACCTGGGTTCTGTCCTAGCTGGGTGGTGTCTGGTGGGTCATTGTGAAGTGGCTGGGAGTTGCAGGCCAGGACTCCTGGGTTCTATGCCGTAAGTTAGGTCATCAGAGTAGTCGTATGCTGAGGCCTGTGCTGTTGGTAAGGTTTGAGGCTTCATGTTACCCTCTGAGCTCTTTTCTCCCAGATCTGAGGCAAGAATAATGGGCACCAGGCAGGTCTGACTCAATCCTTCTGGGCCTTCAGAGTTTTGGACCGTGTGCCTTTCTGTAGTCGCTTGATTGGTCTAGGAATTTTACTTGACATGTACAGCATCAGACCATAGCAGCACCCCCTGCCCCCCGGGGCTATGGTCTGATGCTACCCAGAGACCCTGTTACCATCTGTCTCCCTTTGCCTTCTCCTAGGACGCAAGGTGGTGGTAGTGCGATGTGAGGGCATCAACATCTCTGGAAATTTTTACCGGAACAAACGCAAGTATCTCTGCAAGTGGGGGTGGGACCTGAAATGACTGGATTCTGACCTGGCTCTAGTGGGAAGCAGGGGACCTTGGAGCCAGGACTTGTGGGTCCTTTTCCAGCCTAGCATTTCCCTGCCTGCCACAACTGGGACACAACATTTCATGGTGCTGATTCTTCACCCTCCTGCAACCGTTGGACTGAGAGACTTCTCCTTGGAACTGAGGCCTGTGTGCAGGAAGCTGGTGGCCCCTGATGAGGGGGGACACGGGGACCCTGTATATAGCCCTGAACTAGCATTAAGTGTCCTCTACTTGGCTGGCTGCTTCCAGCTTGTGGAATCTAGTGCCTGCCCACTGCTCCTGAACCTGTATAGATTTAGAGTGGTGAAGGGGAAACCGAGGCACGATGAGCCAGGACTGTGCCTATGTCCTGCAGATTTGTAGCAAAGCTAAGAATGGGACCCAGGTGTCCTTCCCTGTAGAGGTATAGATTAATCCTTAACCCTTCCCCTGGGCACTGCTTTCATTCCAGTCAAGTACCTGGCCTTCCTCCGCAAGAGGATGAACACTAATCCTTCCCGTGGGCCGTACCATTTCCGTGCCCCCAGCCGCATCTTCTGGAGGACTGTCCGAGGTAACGTCCCCATGGGTGAATGCATCTGCCTTTAAAGGGCCAGTTGGAGTGGTTCTTTGTTCAGTGAGCTTCCCCAGCTCTGGGAGAGGAGTAGGTTTGGCTGGATTTGGAGCAGGGGGGCTGGGAGCTCAGTGTCTGGGACCTGGGTTTTATTCCAGCTCTGAGGGCTGTGGGGTCTGGTGGGTCAGAAGATGGAGGGGAGGGTTAGAGGAAATGCTGCCCCAAAGTTAGTAATCACACCCCCAGCAAGTGTAAATGCTCTAAACCCTGCAAGCCTAGAGAGGTCACTGTAAGGTCCCTGGGTGGCCTGGGAAGCATAGCTGTCCCTCTTATGGCTCCCTCAGGGAGGGACAGAGAACAGCCATGGTACAGCATGCCCTGGCTATGCTCCCCCTGGCTTGGGAAGGAGGGGCATGCCTATGAATCCTTCCCCTCCCACCCACCTCTGCTGAGGGGGAGGTGAAGAAAAGGGTGAGAACTGCCCCAGCCATGCCCCTTACTGGCCCCTGGTGGAAAGAATGGAGCAGAGGACAGGCCCCCTGTGCCCCATCCTGCCCTTCTGCTAACCAGGCCTCCTCTCCATGCAGGGATGCTGCCCCACAAAACCAAACGGGGGCAGGCCGCACTGGAGAGGCTGAAGGTCTTTGATGGCATCCCGCCCCCTTATGACAAGGTAAGGCATGGTGCCCCCTGCTGGGTAGGTGGGTGGGAGGGACAGAATCACTCCCACCCCGCGTCTGTGATGCTCTAACCTACATTGTTTGATGGCTCGTGAGAAGAAAATCCTTCAAACACTGAGACGCCACTTCCTGCTTCCCATCCCTGCTTCCCCTTCCTTGATGTGATGCTCTCCTTCCTCTTCTCCCTCCACCCCACACAGAGGAAGCGCATGGTGGTGCCTGCAGCTCTGAAGATTGTTCGCCTAAAACCAACTCGCAAGGTATGTCCCACTGCCACCCCCAAAGCTCTTCCTTTCTTTGGCTGGGACATTGTGCCAGGGTGTTGTCATGAAGCAGGGAGTTTCCCTACTCTTAGTCCTGCAGGTGTCTGGAAGAAGAATTCCACAGACCTCTGAAAGCAGGGGACTCTGATGGGAAGGTTAGGTGAGAGGTTATTGAAGTTGCGTGACTGGCCTAGGGAGCTGCTAGCTGTGCAGTGGTTTTGTCTGGCTTCTCTGGTGGCCTACAATGGTTAGACTGGGTAGCTGGTGCAGAGGGGAGTTGATGTCCAGGCATCATGCCAGGAGCTGGCCCCTGAGGTCTGTAATGATGCTCACATGCTTATTTTTGAGTTTCACGACTATGAGACAACCTTATTACATGCACTACCATCTGAAACCACCCTGAGGTGTGTGCTGCAGGCTCTGGATGCTATTAGAATGGGTTGTGGGGGGAGAGATTCTGCTCTGGGAAGGAAGTGGGAGCTAGTGGCTGGGGGGCGGGGAGCCAGGATGCTTGGGTTCTATCCTGGTCTCTTTCCCCTTCCAGTTTGCCTACCTGGGACGCCTGGCCCATGAGGTTGGTTGGAAATACCAAGCCATCACTGCCACGCTGGAGGAGAAACGCAAGGAGAAAGCCAAGCTCCATTACAACAAAAAGAAGAAGCTGATGGTGAGTTTTGCAAGCAGCTCCTCAGTCCCTGCCTCTGCCATTCAGCTGTGTATCTCTCAAGCCACAGAACCTGCATCTCTTCCTCCTCAAGAAATGCATCTCTGTCCCGTGATCTTGTGTAAGGAGCCAAGGAAGCTCACTGTGTGTCTGGGAGCCTGTTTGCATCCACACTACCCTGCTCTTACTGCTGTATATGCTTACACCAAGGCAGCTGATTTCACTCAAAGGAATTGAACAACTACTTTCACTTTTTCCCTTGCAGTAAGCTGTGTTGCTTGGGTGTGAGGGTTGCTTAACACACACAGTGTGACTGGCTTATACCAGCCTAAGGATTCAGCTGTGAATTCTGGTCCATCCACAGGGAACTGATTTATACTCCACTCCTCTATCAAAACCAACATAGCTAGACCAAAGTTTTATGTGGGTTGTGGGGGAGGGGGGTTAGACATCCCCGTGCTGCTGAGCACTAGTTGTGTGGAGAAAACTCAGCTATAAGGTGCTTGTTTGTTGTCCTGCTATCTGAGGCATCATACCAGCTTCCCCAAAGAAACAGTCAGCCCCTCAGGGAAGCAAGCTGGAGGGAAGATGGGGGTACACAGACCTTTCCTCTAAGCTAGGGATGTCAAACTCTCTTCTCTAGGCCTGGTATAGACCTCCAGGGCTCCAAAGTGGTGTGGGGATGGTGGAATTGGTGGTATTAAGGCAAGCAGAGCTGTTGGATTCTGTGACTGGCCACACTCCCCAACTCCTGGTAGCCCAGCAGGCTAGATAAAGAGACTCTAGGCTGTAAGTGTGACATCCTTGTTGTAAGCCTCAAGGAATAGGATGTCATATGATAGCTTGTCTAAGGGAACAGACATGTGATGCTCAACCACAGAGTAATTTGACTTCTGTAGCAAAAGTAGAGCAGACCTGGCTTTAAAGCTGTGACTCATAAAAATCATAGAGAAGTTGGGCTGGAAGGGACCTCCAAAGGTCCTCCTATTCCAACTGCCTGCCTGAGGCAAGATCATCCTGAAGTTGCTCTGCTCTGGAGTTTGGCCCATGAGAAAAGGGAGGTTGCTATGTGCCAGTGTGCATGTTATACCAGATACTGGCTGTGTGTCTGGTCCCTTAAATCAGGATATATATATACAGCCATCTCTAGTCCCTTCTTACGTCTTTAATATATCTGACTTATAGCCTACACCCAGCGGTTCCCAAAATCTGACAGGTTGTTCACCAGCAATTTAAAGCTGTATAACCTTAACTAACACCAGCAAACTTCTGTCATATAATTATAATAAATTTGTTTATGCGTACCACTGGTGGTATGTGTACTACAGATTGGGAGCCACTGGTTTATGGGGCTCTCCACAGGGCCAGAAATTTGCTGGTGGATTGAGCAGTGGTATTAACTGCTGTTGTAACTAATACTTTTGTTGGCTGTACCACCAAACTTCTCGCCCTGTGGGCTGGATATGGAACATGGGGCTGGTGTGTGGGGTCAGAAATCTGGCAGGGGGTTTTGTCCAGGAGGTTGCCTTAACTCTCAAAGCTGATGCTAGTGGAGGTGGGAGGTAGCAGCTGCCAACTTAAGCTGGGCCTCCCAGCCCATGGCCTGAAAAGGTCACTAACCACTGCTGTGGACTAGGCTGGATCTGGCCTGGAGAGCTTTGTTGGCTCTGGGCCTGCAAACGGGGCTTTGGGATGGGAGGCGGGGGCCTCTGGTTGTGAGGAGAAAAGCTTGGGGTAGGGAGGTTCCTAGTATCTGTTTACATGGGGAAGCTGTATGTAGCCTTGTCCACCTGGGGCACAAGTGATAGTTTGCTCTGTAAACCAACTTCCCTCTGCACCCCTCTAGTGGCCAACCCTGCAATACCACCCACTGCAGGCAGCCATCTTGAGACAGGACTGCAGGTCTGCTCCTAACACCAGAGCTGAAGCTTAGATTATGCAACCTGTGTAGTAGCAGTGAGGTCAGGCATGCTTTATCTAAAGATCCCTCCATGTCCTTCCGATCACTAAATTGGTGATCTTACACACCCTTCATGTAACAAATTGTGATCAGAGCCCCACACATAAGGAAATTGGGCTGAAAGGAACCTCATGAAATTGCATCCTCTCTGAAAAAGCCATCCCAGCCACGTGTCTGTCCCATCTGCTTTTTAAGACTTCCAAGAATAGAGATGCCACTGTTTGTCTAGGCAGGCTGTCCCAATGCTTGACCACCCTTAAAAGTCAGAACTCCTCCAAATCTCCAACCTCAGTTCCCCCTGCTGCAGTTTGAGGCTGTTTATCCAGGCCTCCTCATCAGAAGGAAAATGTACAGAGCCCAGCATGAGATTATAGACTCATTGAGAAGTGAGGCTGGAAGGGACTTCCAGATGTCTAGTCCAACTCCCTGCCTGAGAATCATCTCTCTTCAGATTAAACTATTCCATAAACATTTATAACCTGCTAGCAAAGCTATCATCACCCCTGACACAACACAAGACATTATACCCAAACATGCCACAAGTAAAGCAGGGGGGCCATGGCAGTCAAGGTCCTGGTGCTGTAAAAAGTTTGTTAATGCTCAAGAGATCCCAGGTAAAGGCCATATTTCCTACCATAGAGAAGGGCTAACCCCCACTGTCTATACTCATCTAATGTAAAACTTCTTTCTGACCCCAGGTCTGGCAATTGGTTTGACCCTGAACAGGGGGATGGGAGGAGGGGGGCAACCCTCTATCCAGGAACCTCCCAGCTTGCAGTCCCAGCAGAAGCATTGACATAGCACAGTCCTAATCCCTAGCCTTGGCTGCACCCAAAAGCCAGTACTGCTGAAGGAGGCTTAACAAAACCCCCCTGTCAGACAGCAGAAAGTGTGGGGAAATTAAATTCCCTCCCAGCCCCATGCAGGATCCAGTGAAGTCCAGAGACACAGGAAATAAACATGGCAAAACAGGCAGGAAGCAAAAAGCTATGCCTGAAAAACACACCTTACATGTCTTTTTCCCATTTTCCCTCCATGTAGAAACTCAGGAAGCAGGCAGAGAAGAACGTTGAAGGCAAGATTGCTAAGTACACAGATGTGCTGAAACAGTATGGTATCTTGATCTAAACCTTGATCAATAAAACAAACTACCCTCCAAACCATCTTGGTTCCTCTTCTGTTTTTCTGTTGAGCAGGCTGGGTATTGGACACCCCTGCACAGAGGTTGAACTCCAGAAGCTAAAAGCTGGGGCAAGATTCTAGATTGGTGGCAGGGTCTCTGGGCTCTTCCATGGTGTGGATATCTTACCCAGCAGCATAGCTAGCAGAGGGATGGGGGCCATCACTGGCTTCTTTTGAAAACCAAGGTTGGGTCACATCAGGCCATCCAGCTGGCAGCCCCTAGAGAGCTGGCAGAACCCAAGAGTTCTGGGTCAAGGTGGTGTCCATCCCTGTCCCCTCGCCCCCTAGCAAGCAGTGATGGTGAGGGGTACAGCATGTGGCCCACACTGTATGGCAAGGGGGCACATGGCCTGCTGCCTGTGGCCACTTTTAAGTTAGACAGCCCTAACTGATTACAGCTCCCAGCCAGCATTGGTCTTAGGTCAGTGCTGTCTGCAAAGAGGATGGGTATCATCTGCTCAGGGTTAGCCTGATCACATCTTGCATCTGGAAGGAGTTTTTGTCCTGGTCAGATCTGTATGGATTGTAGGGAAATCTTGCTTTCTTCCTGTAGCAGGGGAACTTCGTCATCTTCCATGTATCTCTTTGAGTGTCTTTTCCAAGGATGGAAATAATAGATGAGTTGGACTGGAAAGGACCTCTGGAAGTTACGTAGTCCAGACTACTTCAATGGCAGCATACTTGTGCCCTCTTCCCCCAGGACAGTGCATGGGGCAAATCTGTGGGCTGGATCCCATGTGTCAGGTCAGTCTTTAGGCTTGATCCAGGATGGGGATGGCCTTGGGGGTACAACCTGGTGTACCACTGGCTGGACTTAACTTATGGCCTGTGGGCTAAGTACCATTGGCTTAGACTGGGAGTGGCCAACCTGTGGTGCTTGTGTACACTAAGTGGTGTTGGCAGTGGCTGTATGACCTGAGCCCTGGGTGGGCAGGACTGAGCTGATGTCAGGCAGCACTGCTAAGAGGTAGGTTAACCTTTTCCTGCCCCCGGCCAGATTCAAAGCTGTGGCTTTGCTTGGCTGGGGAATGGTCTGTTCTCTGGAGCCAGAGGCTCAAGCTCCCACCCTCCATCTCCATCCCAGCACCTGTGGGCACAGGCTGTTAAGTCTCTGCAGGGTGGGGATCAGAATAGTATGGGGTGGGGGGCTTTATTTCTTGTCCTGCCTGCTAAAAACAGTCACTGCTACGTTAGATGCTTCTTTAGAATCGGTCAGGAAGCCCCCATCTCTGGGGAGGGGCTGGCTGTTGCCTGCAGCTAAGTGGCCCTGTAGAGATGGGTGGAGAGGCAAGGTGGTCAATAGCTGTAACAAGGGGTTCTACTACAGAGTTGGTCTCATGATCTTGGGAGTCTGCAGCACTTTGTGGGGTCGGGGGAGATGGTCTGAAGAAACACAGAGCCAACTTGCCCCACCCCTAGTAGTGAGCAAACCCAGGAGCTGGAGATAGGGTTATGGGGGGAAGGGGCAAGCTGGTGTACACCCCTTGCTTAGATGTGGGGTGGGGAGAGGGCACTGCTAAACATTGATTGGGAGGGGGAGGCAGTGCATTTCCTGGTAGAACCCAGGAGTCCTGCCCTGTTGCTGAGCTGTTTTTGTGTATGCGTTCCATGGAGGAACCCAGGTATCCTGGCCCTCCCTCCCTTCGCTCACAGGGAGTCACAGGAACAGACAGCTTGGCTTTGCTATGTTTATTTTATGGGTTGGGGAGTCTCTCCATCACATTCCAAAGGTCCTTGCCCCTCTTCCTCACCAGCCTGGGATGCTCCTAGCTGCTCTGATCCTGGGTGTATTTCACCCCAAGCTGCTTCCGCACTTCATCCAGGATGGAGGCCACCAGCTCACTGTCGGCCAGGGACATGATAGGGCTCTCCTTCAGGCCTGGGGGAGAAGAGGGAAGAGCTGTGCTGGGAGTTGCTGTGAGGGCAAGCTGTGCTCCAACAGCAGCAGGGAGAATCCTAGCTGTCCTTGCTCCCTACTCTAACCCACTAATTAGACACCCCTCTCCCCCCTTGTCTGGTGGACCTGGGGCAGAACCCAGGTGTTCTCCACCCTCTTCTTCCCCCATCCCAGCTGGGACAGAACCCAGGTGTCTGTGGCCCCTCACCTTGCAGTAGGCACTCCCGTACATGTTGGGCCTCGTAGCGCAGCCCCGTGTCCCTCTCGTAGTTGAGGGGCTGGGAGGGGGGTGGCAGGGGGCACTCCCAGTGCTCCCCATTGAACAGCATGTCTGTGGGCTTCGACATGTAGTCAGGGATCTGAGCAAGATGCAAGGTGGAGGAAGGAAGGAGTTAAAGGGAGGCTTTCCCCTGGGTGAAGCAGCTGTTCTTGCCAGCTCAGAGCCCAGTCATCCCTGGCTTTCCACTACAGCCCCTGCCCCTGCTGGGAGGGGTGGGGGGACATACCTCAATAATGCCCTGGGTGCCTGCTATGACAGCCTGGTTGGGAAGATTCACCATGAAGGAGCATGTGAGCACGGCCTGGCGCTTCTCCGAGTAGTTCAGGATGATGGAGGTGGTTTCATCCACGCCTGGAAAGGGGAGGGAGCAGCTGTGATGGAGGACCATGGAGGGGCCCTGCCAGTGCCCCTTACTCCTGACCTACAGTCCCCAGCTCTTCCAATTCTCCACACCCCCACCACCCTTGGCCATTTACCTGTCTCATGTAGGAAGCCTGAGGCCAGAATGCTCTGGGGCTTCTCCCCACCAAAGACCATGCAGGCAAACTGGACACAGTAGCAGCCCAGGTCAAGCACGGCACCACCACCCAGGTCCTTCTCTACTAGCCGTGGCACGTTGCTCATGTGGATGGCCACTGCTGCCCGTACTATCTTCACCTGCCCCAGCGCCCCCTGGGCCAGCAGTGTCCGGATCCGCCCTGACACTGGGAAGAATCGTGTCCAGAAAGCCTGTGGACATTGGGAGCAGACGAGGGGTGCTGTGCTGTGGGCTGTGGCTCTGGGACATGCTTGGGGTGGGGGGGTGGCACTATGGGGCACTGTTTGGGGGGGCCACTAGAAGGTGCCATGTTATGGAGTGGCTGTGCTGTGCTGGGGGAAGTGAGGGACCTTGGGGGCACTGTCCTGTGGGTGCAGCTGAGGTTGCAGTGCTAGGGGGCACCAGGGGCACTGATGCTGGTGGGGGGGCACTAGAAGGTGCCATGTTATGGGGTGGGTGTGTTGTGGAGAATGGGGGTCCCTGTGGGAACTGCTGTAGGGCTGGGGGGCAGTGGGAGGTGTGTGGCTCTAGAGGATACTGTGCTGTGGGGGGTGCTAAGGGAACACCATATGGTGGGGGAGGCACTAGAAAGTGTGTTATGGGGTGGGTGCATTGTGCTATGGATAGTGGGGGACCCTGGGGGTACTGTGTTGTGGGGCTGGTGGCAGCTCTGGGTGGATCTGTGCTGGGGGGACACTAGGGGGGCACCATGCCTTTGGGATGTCACATGGGGTGGGTCTGCTGTGCTGGGGTCATGGGAGACCCTGGGGGCACTGTGCTGTAGCGTTTGGGGTAGTGGGGAGGCACTGGGATGGGGCCTCTTGGGGCCCCCCAGTGGTAGCATGGCTGGGGCAGGCAGGGTTTGGGGTACTGGGGGGGGCATTGGGATGGAGACTCTTGGGCCCCCTACTGGTAGCATAGCTGGGGCAGGCAGGTCCAGGAGGGATAGTGGAGCCATGGAGTGGGTCTCACCTCCATGAGGAAGACGTTGCTGGCCCGTGCCTCCTGCACCAGCTCCCGCACCTCTGCTGCATTCATACCCAGCGGCTTCTCCAACAGCACGGGCTTGCCGGCCCTCAGGAACAGCCGCCCCACAGGCAGGTGCTGCGGGTTGATCACCCCCACGTACACCACATCTGCAATGGTGCCGCACTGGGACCCAGGTGTCTGGGCTTCTGACCCTGTTCACCCCCTTGCCCTGCTGCTGGGAGAGAACCCAGGCATCTGGGCTCCCCCTGCCTGCCTCGACCTTTTTCCCCTTACCCTGCAATCAGACCTAGATTGAGAACCCAGGAGTCCAGGCTGTACCCTCTGGTGCACCCCATCAGACCCTGCCTCCTCCCATAGTCGGCAAAGAACCCAGGAGTCCTCTCCACCCCCACCCACTGTGACCCACCAGCTTCCACTCCCCGAGCTGGGGGAGAACGTGGCATCCGGGTATTGCTTTACTTCTACATGCTAGGGATCCCATTGGCCCCCACCCCTCCCCACATCCAGCCTGACCCAGCACTGGCTGTGCCACCTCCCCCCCATCTTTCCACCCCTACTTGCCTACATCAGGATCCCTGGCCAGCTCCTTGTAGCTGCCATAGGCACGGGGGATCCCATTTTTCCGGGCATATTCCTGGGCATGGGCGAGTTCACGGGAGGCAATGGCCACCACCTGAGGTGGGGGTGGGCGTGAGATGGACCCCAGTGCAGAGAGAAAAATCCTGCTTCAAAGGCAGAGGACCCAGACATCCTGAATCCCGCACCCTGAAGCCTGACTCTGCTCCCAGAGCTGGGGATGCAAGCTGGGATCTGTGCCCCTCCCCGCTTCTATCCCCACTCCTCCTGCAGACCCCACTCCTCTCCCAGAGCCAGGAAAGGATCCAGAAGTGCTGGCTTCTAGCTCTCTACCCTACATCCCTCCCAACTCCACTCTCCTCCCAGAGCTGGGGAGAACCCAGGCATCCCCTCCCCCTGACCTGGGTCCCACCTTGTGCTCCTGGGCAGAGAGGGTCTTCAGAGCGATGATAAAGTCATGGCTGATCTTGCCAGCTGAGCAGATGCCCCAGCGCGTTGGCCCGGCCCAGCGGGACATGGGCTGGGGGCTACTGTGGCAGGGCTCGGTGCTGGGGGGCCACGGCTGGGAGCTGCGGCTGGGATGCATGTCTGATCTGGTGCATAGGTGGCGGGGCCCTGCTGGGTGTTGCCAGATCGCCTGGGGCAAAGCGTGGGATACGCCCCATCACGGGGTGATGGCATCATGGAGTGTGGGGCCTGCCTCCACCGCAGGGTAGGGTGAGGGGGTCTAGGTCCACCCTAGTGGCTGGAGCTTGGGGATTGTGTCTCCTTCTCAGGATAGGTAGCTGATCTGGGCTGGGGCAGATTGGTGGGGGCAGACGGCAGGTGGGGGTGGGGATTAGTGCCCACTGGGCGGGGGCAGGCAGAGGGATGAGGTGGGCATCACCCCCTAGATAACTCCAATAGGAGGCACCTTCCTCTTCCTCTGCCCTCCTCCCCTCTCCCTGTTTCTCTCCCTTTCTCCTCCCTTCCCTCTCTCCAGTCCACCTCCCCTTCTCTCTCTCCTAATCCCACTTTCCCAGCAACCACCACAACAGCCAGTGCAGGGGATGGGGGCAGAGCTCCCCCCTCCTCCAACTCTCTTGCTACTGCTTTCCTCCTTCCAAGTCCTTTCCACTCTCTTTTTCCAGTCTTCTGCCCAGCAAGATCAGAGAGGGGAAAGGGGAGGGTCTGTGCTACCTCCAAGCCCTTTGTCCCCCACCCCAACAACAGGCTGAGGCCTAGCCTCCCTGGGCGTTTTGAAGCCTGACTAGACCAGATGGGCCTTGGGGTGTTCAGGCCAGGTAAGCCCAGCTCTCCTGACATTGTGGGGAGTCTCTGTAGTGCAGGAAGCAGGGCCAGTGCTGGGCACCCCCTTATCTGCACTCCCCCCATACTAGTTTAGCCTGTTAGGGAGTCTCCCACACCTTTCTTGGGTGTCCTGTTCCTAGACCACCCTCAAAGACTGGTTCTGGTTGTGAGCTTCTGATCGGCTCCCCCTTCAAGTCCTTCAAGGGTCTTGGCTGAGGGGTGAAGATGTGTGTGGGGGTGTTATGTGGGGCAGCTCTTGCCAAGTGTCGGGATGCTTGTATTTACCCCTTGGGTGAGGCTTGGAGTTGCCCCTAGGCAGGCCAGGCAGATCCCCAGTGACCAGCCCACCATACGGGGGGAAACACTAGGGTTGTGGGTTGATTGGGTCTGGGGATCATGGGGTTGGAGGGGCAGGCAGCGGTGGGATGGGGTACCTGATGGGGTGTGGTTTGGGGGCTCTTTGTAAGGGGTCACAGATGGTGGGTGATGTGTGTTGGGGGGCTGTGGGGTTGGGGGAATGCTTGACTGGGGAGCATTGGGGGGACTGGGGGCATGAAGCCACTGTACAGGGTGACTGGGAACAAGGGTGAAGGTGATGTCGGGGGGGCTGGGGTGACAAGCCAGTGTGGGGGGATCACAAGGGGGAGGCAGATATGGTGAGGTCACAGGATATCACCATTACACTACCCCTGCCTTCCAGCATGCCCCCACCCCCCCAGATCCCCAAGGTAAGTGTCATCCCCCCTCACCCACTCCCCAAGTCCCCAGGGTAGCTGATCTAAGAGGGAAGCTATTTAACCCTTTTTCTGCCAAGAGAGGGCCCAGAATGTTGTCTCTCCTCCCCCAACCCAGGATCTCCTTAATGTATGTAGGGGACAGAGTAACACCACAATATCACCCAAAATGTCCAGCCCCCTCCCTCAGTGTCATCCTTGTCCTTTCCATGTAGATTTTATTTCACTCAAGAGCCTGCTACAATGCCAGAGGTTCTCTGTAGTCCATGGGTAGGGCCCCCCAACCTACATGGCCCTGGGCCCCCTACTTTGGATGGGAAAAGGGAAACTGAGTCAATCAAAATGGTAGCTATAGTCATGGCAATGGTATCCACATCTTCAGCAGACAGGAGTGAGACATTTTGGTGGGGGTGGAGGGGAGAGGCTGAGAGGCAATGCCATTGGCCCAAAGACAGTCGGATGTCAAATGGGGGAGAGACCAGGGCAAAGGCCAGAGTCGAGTTTGAGAAGCCGGATTAACAGTCAAGGGGGATGAGGTCAGAGGTCATACAGAGAAGGGACTATGGGAAGAGATGTGAGGTCGCATGATTAGGTGGTGAGAAAAGTCAGAGCTCAGTGGTGATGCAGAATGACCAGTTAAGGCTGGAAAAGAGGTCAGAACTGAAGTGAAGCTAGAGGTCAAAAATGACCTGAAAAGTCCAAGAGATCACTGTTGGGAGAGAGCTCTGAGGTCAAAGGTGACCTGGGAGGACCAAGTCACAGCTGGGGGAAAGGTCAGGGGTCAAAGGTAAACTGGCTCATGGTAAGAGTCAGGGATCAAAATTGGTGGAGGCCAGAGGTTGGAGGTCAGCGGCAGCCCCCTAGTCACAGGCGAGCTTCCCGTCGAAGCTGGACAGGCAGATGGCGAAGGCCTGCAGGGCACAGAGTGGGAAGCGGTAGTCCATGGTGAAGACGTCAGGAGCCACCCGCCCAAACTGCAGCACGATATACTCAGCTGGGGGAAGATGGGGGTTAACATGGGGGTGCCACTCACCCCAATCCTCCCCAGTACCCTGGTCCACCCAGCATTCTACATTCCTGGGACCCCCTGAATCTACCCCAGCACTCTCATATTCCTACCACCCCCCTATATCCATGGTACCCCCATATCCTTGGCATCTCCCAAGCCGACCAAAGTACCTCCCAATCCACCCCCAGGCCCCACATATCCTGGGCACTCCCCAAATCCCCCTGGAACCTCCAATCCATCCCAGCACACTCCGACTGCTCCTGTTCAAACTACACCACAGTGGAGGGGATCGGGGGTGTTAGCCTCTGGACCCACCAAGTAACCCTGACCTACAGTTACCTAGAAGGGGGGCAGAAAGGCCAGACTGGCAGTGCCTCCATCTTCCCCCTCCAACCCCATTCCTGGTCCTAGTTGGCCCCATAGCTGCCTCCCCCCTCAATACACACACTCACAGTCGTGGTCAGGCACAATCTGGAAGTTCTTGACCGAGGCCTGGGTGACGCGGCCGTGAAAGTTGAGCACGTAGGACTGGGTCTCTGCGTTCCAGGCCGGCACCTTGTTCTGGAGAACCAGCAGGTTCTGCAGGTTCCGGTTCTGGTACCGGCTCAGCAGCGTCTCATGTTCCTGCCCCAGGGGAGAGGCCATCATGTGGGAGCCAAAGGGGAAATAGGGAGGTCATGTGGAAGTAGGCTCAGGGACGGGGAACTTTCCCACTGCTGCTGTTGTCTCTGGCTGAGCCCTGCTGGAGCAGAGCATGAGTGGCTCTGGAGTTCCCTGTCATCCCTGGGGGAGACATCAGAGCCAGCAGCAGTAGCGGGTGGGGGAGTGGAGGTGCCGCTAAGCACGGAGGGGACAATTCTTACCTGATTCAGGGACTTAAAATAAGTCCTTAGGCTGCTGCTCCCACAGCATGAACAGCCTAGCTTCAGATGGTTGGGAGTAGGGGATGCAGCCACTCCCAGAGCTCCAGCCATAGCTCCAGGACTCTCTTTACAAAAGATCTGTCCATGTCTACACCCAAGGGGACACCCCATGCTGTGCCCCGCAGCCAGGGGCAGTTCAATGCTGTGAGCTTCCCTACAGCAGTGCCAAAAGGCAGGGTTCCCTGTCACACTCACATTTTTGGGACGGATGCTGATCCTCTCATTGTCCATGTCCATGCCTGGGATTATCACTGTCATCCTCCGGGGACCCCTGAACCCCAAAACATTGGTCTCCTGATGTGGGAAGCAGGCATGGGGGGGAGGGAGGAGAGAGAGCGCACATATGAGTGCATTAACCCTTTGTTTCCCAGGCCAAATCCACCTCTGCATAGCTAGAGTGCCTGTTGCTGTGAGCTTCCCCACAGCAGTGCCTTCAGCTGGTGATTTCCCCAATGCTGCAAGCCCTCCTCAGCAGTGCCCCCCCAGCACTGCAAGCTTCCCTTCAACAGTGCCCTTTCTCTTCCTCACATAGCAAATGGCTCCCAGCTCCTGGCGTATCTGCGCCGTTTCAGGGATGAAGGGCTTCTTGTTGGGATTGACACCATTATCGAACACTGTAAACCGTGTGCCCAGCACGTTGGATCTGCAGCCGTGAGATGGGGGGGCTGGTGAACCAGAGCTGGCAGCCAATTCTGAGGGGGAATGGGGAGGGTGGGAAGAGCATGGAGGCCTCACCTGACTTTGCCGACGAATCTGTCACCATCACGGGACAGGTCGATGGGGTCAAGGGAGATGAGGTAATTAGATGTTTTGCTCTTCTTCCTCTTTCTCCCAGCCATCAGGAACAGCTGTAGGTGGGGCCAGTGGGGTGTGAAGGGGGGACAGGCAAGATGAGAGGGGGTGAGGCCCTCCCAGGTATCTTTCTGCACTGTGGACCCTCACCAGCCAGCCTCCCTCACACCATTGCCAGGACTTCTATAGGACCCCCTGACACTGCAGTGGCTTCCTTGTACTGCACCCCTGTCCCTTTTGCTGACTTGACTCCCTCCTGAGCTCCCCTATACATCCTCCAGAATCCCCTTCCCCACTCCGTCCCCTACTGCTGGGATCCCCTTAGCCCCAACCAAACTGTGCTCATGGCCAAGTGAGGGGTCCCCTCCTTCACTTTGCAGCCCCTAGGCCCCCACCCTTGTACCTTCTTGCCATCCTCACGCTCGACGTGCAGGTAGTAGAAGGGGAAGACACCTCTGTCAATGCCTTTGCGGTCCCGTGTGATGCGGCACCGCACCGTGAGCCCCTGGGGTGCAGGGTGCAACACAAACTCTGCCACATCATCCACCTGCAGTGGGGGGGTCCTAGCTTCATCCTCTGTCAGCTGCTGGGAGATCAGGGGGAGGGAGGCACAGGTGTGAGGCACCAGAAAGAGCTCCGCACAAGAGGGTTGGCTGTGTGAGAGGCCAGCGCCCATGCGAGGGGCATGAGATAGGCACTTGGACTGGTGCAAAAAGTGGCACGGGCAGGCAAGAGGCTGGTGCTTGTGAATAATGGTGGATGGTAGTGCCAAAGACATGTGAGGGAAATGGGCTGTGGACAAAGGGGCACATGTACAAGCAAGAGGTTCGTGTGCAAAGGAGGTAGTTGTGTGAGAACTAGGTGCTTCTGTCAGGGGTGTGCAAAGGACATACTGGTGCAAAGGATTAGGTACCCATGAGCAGGACAGCTATGCAAGAGGGGGTTATTCCCATGCATGGCGTGAGAAGAGCATTTCTGCTGGAGGACTCAGGGGGGTGGGGGTGGGGGAAGGGTTCATACACAGAGACATGTCTTAGTGCGAGGGGCCAAGTGCAAGAGAGGTAGTTGTGCAAGATGTGGGTACTAGTTGTTGGAGGGACGGACATGAGAAGGGCCTTTCTGCTGACTGGGGGGGTGCAGATAAGGCCTCGTGCAAAGGGACAAGACATGTGACACACAGGTGTACTTGTGCAAGCCTCGTGCGGGTACAAGGGAGCCCCTGATGAGAGAGCCGTGTGAACGGGAAGCCCCGGGGCCACCTGTCAGGCTTACGACGGGGGAATTAGTATCATCCACAGGGCACAGGACTCGGGAAAGGAAGTCTTCCTCCTCCTCCTCATCATCACTCAGGCTCTGTTGGCGGTTAGTGAGAGACCCTGGGGGAAGGGGTAGAGATGAGGGAGTGTGTTAGTGGCGCTCATACATAGGGTGAGGTCTCACATGCCAGGGTGATGTATAACAGGGCTCGCATGTGCTAATGAGTTCATGTGGGCTTGTGACCCCCCTGTCACACATAGGGGCATTGCACACATTGAAAAATCCCTTGTGCTAGCAGTGCACACAACTGGTCTTGCATGCTGAGAGTGCACAGAAAGTTTCTCACATGTTAGTGAGTCTAGTGAGAACCTCTCAGAGGTGTAGCCAGGGATGGGCTTTGGATGGCAGCAGTTGCTGCTATTCTTGTGCTCCCTCTTGGTTGGTGTCCAGTGCCGGTGCCTTGTACTCACACCCTTAATTAGGCCATTGAAAGGTCTTGCACTCACAAAACTTCTTGCACACTTGTGAGCCTCATGCACAAAATGCATTCTTACACCATGAGTCTTGTGCACGCGAGCTCTTTCCAGCCCAGTTCATTTGTGCCCTGCAGTCCATGGGTCTCATGCAAACTCTTGTATACCCATGGAGGCTTACACACTGTGAGCCTTTGGACACTAGTAAGATGTGCATACAGTGAGCTCTCATGCCCAGAGGGTGTCACACATCCCTGGCACGCTCATGTATTACACCCCTGCCCCTGCCCAGGGTCCTCCAGCTAAAGTCCCAGAATCCTTTGCTCTGAGCCACAGACCCTGACAGCAGAGAGGGGCCCATGTACCCTTCCCACCTCTGCTCCCTTAGGGGTGGATCCAGGAGGGATGCAGTTGCACCTTGCTTCAATTCTTGCCCCACCCAGACTTTAAAACCAACTACCTGGGAAGGGAAGTGCATTTCTATTCAGGCAGCACTGAGGGCATCAATTGACTTCATGTTTCATTATCCTCTCCCTAATTCCTGCTAGTCTCTCCACTACACAGGTGTTACCACCCCTCTCTTCTTTTTAATGGTCTTTATGTTCCACTAGTCAATGTATCCTTTCTTCTGCAATATTACTGCCTGTTCACCATTCCTAGTAATGCCTCTCCCTGCAGATTATTTTTTGTAGCTCTAGCTAAAAACCTTAGCTCCGGTGTGGTCATGTTAACTTGTGTGTGGAAGTGGCTGGCACTGAAACATTGAAGGTGTTGTCAAGATGCTCAGGGAGGCTAGATTTTGTGTTATGAATGCATGTTCAAACAAGAAACATGCATTTAATTCTAATGACTACAGGACTCGTGACCCAATGTCTTTGGACTACTGACTATGTTTTGCCTAGTTTTGTTGTGTTTTCTTAACTTTAGATTGAATCTAGCAAATCCATGCACATTCCAGTAGTTATATTTGTTTTTGCTTTGACTTTAAACTGAGTAATATAGTGCTAGCCTCCTTGCATATTCACAGAATGATAAAGTTGTAGGGCTGGAAGGGACCAACCTTCTGTCTGAGGCAAAATCATTTCTATCCAAACCATCCTATACAAATATATTTTCTAACCTCTTAGTAAAAGTACTGTCAACCCTGACACAAGACAAGACATGACACCTGAACTTGCCACAGGTAAAGCAGAGGGATTATGGCAGCCAACATCTTGCTGCTGTAAAGGGTTGTTAATATATGGTCAAGAGATCCCAGGTAGAGGCCATGCCCCTGCTGCAGAAGCAAGCAAAAACCTCCACAGTCTGCACCAGTCTGACCAGGGAGTAAATTTCCTTCCTGACCCCAGATACAGCGATTGGTCTGACCCTGAGTAGAAGGGCAAGACCTTCTAGCCAGAAACCTCTGGATTTAAGTCCCAGCGGAAATTAAACCAGCAGCCCAGGTCAGTCCCAATCCTCAGCCTTGGCTGCAGCCAACACCCAACGGCTCTAAGAAAGGATTAAAAACACCCTGATACTGTAGTGGAAAGGCAGGGAGGGAAGGAGGCAACCAGCAAAGCTCAGAGAAAACCCTGAGAAAACCCTATAACACAGGGGTTTTCAACTTTTTTTGGTCAGTATACCCCCAGCAGTCTGTCAATGAGTGAGGGAGGGGGCAGCCCCCAGCAGCTGGTCACTGAGCAAAACTGGAAGTGCTGGTGACTTCTCCGTGCTGCTTCTGCATACCCTCTGGGGCCCTCCAAAGTGTACCCCCAGGGGTATGCATACCCCTGGTTGACAATCCCTGCTCTAGTAGAACATAGGTATAGCTACACCTAGATCTTCCCTGACCACTGGCTGTCCAACCTCTTCTTGACCCCCTCCAGGGATGGAGAGTGCACAGCTTCCCTAGGCGGTTTGTTCCATTCATAAAGCATCTAGTTTCTTTTTAACTGGAAAAAAATATGTGATAATGCCCCACATCGTCTGCATGCTGCTTTTCAAAATCTGATCTCTACCCATGTTTCCCCCACACCCTACCTGCCCCCAGGCAGGCAGCCCCTCACCTCCGCGGAGAAGCGTACTTTCCTGTCTCTTCTTGACAGGAGCCGGGGGTACCTGTGGATACTGGGATGGCTCCTCTGCCCCTCCCTCCCCTTCTTCCTTTGAGTCCCACTCCTCAGGACACCCACTACCCACAGCTCCAGCTTCATCCAAGGGCTCTGGTTCGCTGCCATTCTGGAAGTCTAAGGGGAAAGGAGGGGAGTCAGTATAGGGAAGATCTCACCTCCCACTCTCATCTAAGCTGGTCCCTTGCACATAATCCCCCCTTGTGTGAATTTGCACGCCCTTCTGCCCCTTTCAGTCTGTGCACATACCTGTGTGCTCTGTGCTCAGTGGCCTTGCATGCCTATATGGGCCTTGTGCAACTGCACACTTGTTGCTCACATGGAATTATCTGGCTGCCTAAGCCACCACACTACACGCTGGTCAATGCACACCTATGTCTCATGCTCAGTGAGCTCCCACGCCTGCTTGAGTGCAAATGTGGCCTCATGCAAATGCAAGCTCGCACCTTTCATGGAGTTGCACGGTGAGTCTGGTATGCACAAGCCCCACCATGTGGATGCTGGAACCTGGGTGAACACATCTGATGAGCAGCATGATCTGCACATATGCATTTGCACACATGGGCTACCCAGAGAAAAGGTTCTCCCCCATGAAGTGAGAATGGTGCAGTTTTGCATACATGTCTCCTTCTACAACACCCCTCCAAAAAGCATGCCTTGCAAAAGTGCACACACTTTGCACACACACTTGTTACCCAGAAAGCAGGATTTTCATCCACATGTGCTACATGAGGCATGTGCATCCTGCATATGCTTTGCACATGCATCCCCTTGCGTGCCCCCCCCCAAACACAGTCCTCTCACCTTGAAAATCCACAATGACAGAGGGGACCTGCTCTGGCTGCTTGAGGGATGCAGGTTTCTTCCTGGAGCCCTGAGGGCACCGGGCCTCAGAAAGGGGGGCTGCAGGGCAGAGAGGGCAGTGGGCACAACAGTGAGGGGTAGGAGAAGCCTGGTGAGTTCCTGGGCTTGCATGCTAGGGCACACATATATTTCATATCTGGGAGGGAGGCATTCATGTGTAAATGCGTATGTAGAGAAGTGTGAGCAGGAAAACGTGAATGCACAAGAATGGGGCAAGGAGCCTGTGTCTGGGAGGGGCAGAGTGAGCCAGCACCTATGTGCATAGAAGAGTAAGTATGCAACAGATGTGAAAGGGAGCATGGGGGGCTGATGTATGTGCACGTGTGGCACATAGGAGGAGTGCAATGAGAGAGCACCATCTGGGTAATGGGGCTGGGAGTATGCCCTCAACAATGGCAGTGACACAAGAGCTGAGTTGTGCCCAGGATATGAGGAGCGTGCACAAGAGGTGGGTCTGTATGCAAAAGGCAATAGTGAGATGTATTTCATGGTGTGGCAACAGTTGCATGGCACAGGACAATGGTTGTGGCAATGGTTAAATGGCAATGGGGTGATGGGTATGACAATTGTTGCATGGCAACAGAGTGATGGGTCTGGCAATGGTTGCATGGCAACTGGATGATGCTTGTATCAAGGTGTGCAACAGGGTGTACATACAGTTGCATAGCAACATAGTAACAGTGCAGGGGTAGCCATGTACTGCTTTCTGTGTACACATGTACACATTTGTGAGTATGCAAGGAGGCTAGCAATGATTATCCAGCAACACAGCCCGTCTGTGCCCACTTCCCCCCTCACCCTTTCTCTGCCAGCCTTTGCGGGTGGCACCCAGTCCCTCTGTGGCTTTGTTGATGGGCTGGGTGTCTTCCAGGATGGCCAGTTCCAGCTCTGCATCGGAGACATCTGAAAGGGGAGAGGAGACACAACAGTGTGCTGGGGTGGGGGAGCTGGGTAGTTACACCACTCTGAGGTGCAGCCACTTATTGGGTGGGGCCCATCAGGCAGGTGCTGGGAAGTAGCTGCACCTCAGGGCTAGGCATGTCACTAACCTTCCTCCTCCCAGCCAGGCTGGTCCCAGAAATTCAGTCTGAATCACAAGGATTTGCGTGGGAGAAAAGCTGGGCGGGGAGTGACAGCTTAGGTGAGCTGAGATGCACAGGCCTGTGTCCCTCTGCTCTCAGACATCAATCAGACAATAAGGTAAGAACAAGGGTTGCAGGTCATGACTCAGTTTCCCTCCTGAACTGGCCACAAGAGCCATATCTCAGGGATCAGGGTGTGGATCTCAAGAGTAGAATTTGAGCTGTATCAACCACCCCTCTCACACACACAGACAACAGGTGTGGGAGTCTGGAAGTTGCCTTAATTAACTCTGAAGGGCTTCAGACCTCACCCTGGGTTGACAGTACATTGGTCATCTCTGCTGTAGGTAGCAACAATTGGTAGTTTTGTCTGACTGCTGGTATCCCAATAGGCTGGAGGAACTAGATTTGACTTGTCCCATACTTTTCCCGTTAAAGTAAAAGGCCCCAGCATCATCTTGGGTGGTTACACAGTGGTTACAGAGACCCCCCTCGAACAGTGCTGGCCAGGTGGGCATTGCCTGGGTACCTGAAATCACTCCTGGGGCTTCTCCTTGGGCATCAGGCCCCTGGTTCTTGTTCACCCTGGCATTAGCAGCAGGATGATCCTCAGGGACCGACTCCAGGTTAGGGTTACTGGTCCCTGCAGACAGACAGGGAGAATCACTAACAGCAGAAAAGGGCTGGGGCTTTGGCTGAGGCCCTGCCTCTCAAAGGCAAGCCCCACCTCTTCAAGAACTCCCACTGGCAAAGGGAGGGTGGGGCCTAAGGCTGAGAAGCTCTGCCCCTAGCACTAGCTCTACCCCTGGCACTGTCCAGTTCTGCCCTTGGGATGGAGCAAGCTCGGATCCTGTTCTCTGATGGGGTGGGCTTTATGGTTAGTAGCCCCTCCTGTAACCAGTAGGACATGTCCCTTTCCATTTGCCCCACCCTGTCTGGCTAAGACAGTTAGATGTCCCCCATAGCAAGTCATCTCATAGGGGGTGTGGCCTAATCACTATGAGCCACACCTACCAACACAGGCCCCTCCCATGAGCACCACATCATTCAGCCACTTTCTTCTGGGCACAGTAGTGAGCAGGGTGGGTGGGGCATCAGGCTTCTCCTGGATCAATAGCTCCACTTCAGTTTGTTCAATATGAGACTAGAAGCCCTGCCCCAATGGCTAAGCCACACCCCTTCACTTGCAAGATGCAGCCTGTCATTCATGCCCTGAGGGTGGCTGCATGTGGAAGGAGTGGGGCAATTCTCCCCTCCTAAAGGATAAGCCACACCCCCTTTTCCCTTGTTTCTCTTATGGGGTGATGGAGTTGGGACAGGGCAATGTCATTCCTGCCACTAGTATCACTTGATTGGTCAAGATTGCACCCACCGCAGAAGAGGTGGAGCTAATGGAAGGAGGCTGGGATTGCTCTCTGAGCCCCACTCATTCCAAGATGGGCAGAGGCCGGGAGAGAACTCATCACATTGGTGGGTGCTATGTTTGGGGGTTCCCTCTAACCAACCATTGCAGAAGCTGTGCTCACTGTAGGACTCCACAAGGGGGGTGCGCTCCTTGGGCTGCCACCCCCGGTGCTGTTTGACCTTTGAGTCGGGGTTGGCCCGGACCATGAGGGGCTCCTGGCGTTTCCATCGCTGCTTCTTCTCAAAGAGGCGGCGCTGGGTATGGGGAGAAAGGAGTGAGCAAGGGCAGGGAAGGGAGGGACTGCCCTCTCTACCCTAGCACCAAGATCCTACCCTGAGACCTGTGTTGCCCTAACCCATAATGCCCTGGAGCAAGGTGGGGTTGCTCCATCTGAGCTGCTCAGTCCCAGAATCCTCTGGGCAGGATGGACTGACTGCTCTCAGGCCCAAGCCCTTCATTCCCAGAATCCTCCTGTGGCAGGGAGGGATAAGCAGTGGGATCTATCTCAGAATCCCCTGGGGCACACAGGGTGACTGGTGTCTGCTGCAAATCCTTCGCTTACAGAATTCTCTGGGGCAGGACAGACTGACTACCCCCAGCCCTGGACCCTTCAGTCCTAGAATGCCCTGGGACATGGAAGGATGACCAGTAGGATCTATCCCAGAGTCTCCTGAGTAGACAGGGTGACTGCTCTCTACCCCAAGCCACTCTTGCCCTGAATCTCATAGGGCAGGGAGGGAGACCACACCAGGGCCCTACCTGCTGCTCCAGCTTCTGCTGCCTCAAGGAGGTGGCCTCCTCGGTGAGGCTACAGGAAGAGAAGAGGGTCAGAGTGTCAGGGGGGGAGTTGGGACAGGAGGACAGGCGACGGTAGTAGCCCTGGTGCATCCTCGCACCAGTCAGGTACTACTATGGCCTCCTAGAGCTGGCTATGCTCAGGGCTGTCACATCAAGAGGGTTCCAATTGCCATGACAATGGCTTTGTGACCTCATCAGCATCCACTGATGGGAGGGGATCTCAGGTACGGTTGGTCCCTGCCCTGGCGCTGGGATGTTCGTACAGGACCCTTAGGGGCAGATCCCACTGATGTGAGGATGGGATCCTAGGATAGTTGGTCCACACCTGGGATGCAGCTGCCTCTGGGGTTAGGCACTCTGTGCATAGGGAAGCTGTTCATAGAGGAATCCCAGGAACAAATCCAGGTTCCATGTTACAGTTGCACCCCCATTTTGATTTCTGCTCCATCCAAACTTTAAAGCCAGCTGCTACCACATTTCTGTTCAGGCACTGAGGGAGTCAATTGGCTTCATGGATCTTTATCTGTCTGATTCCTGCTAATCTCTCCACTCCATGGGTGTTAACAACCCCCTCCTTTACAGTGGTCTTGATGTTCCACTATTCAGTCTATCCCTTCTGAAGTTTTGCTGTCTGTTTGCCATTCTTGGAAATGTCTCTTTTCTATTTCACAGCCTTGTAGATTGTTTTTAGTTCAAGCTAAACACCTTAACTTAGATGTGGTCATAATAACTCAGGTGTGGAAGTGACTGTCTGGGAAGCATTGGAGGTGCTGTCAAGATGCTTCAGAAAGCTAGAATTTTGTTTTACAAATCTGAATAATAGATATATGTTTAATTCTAATGACAACAGGATTTATGATGCAATATCTTTGACTATTTTTTGCCTAATCACTCCACTGGTGTTACTCTCTCTCTCCTCTTCAATGGTTTTAGTATTCCACAATTCAAACTATCCTTTCTCCTACAGTTTTGCTCCAATATCTTTGGAATATTTTGCCTATTTTTTGCCTAGTTTCTTGTAGGTTTTTTAAGATTTATATGTAATTAGCATATCAGTGTACATTCCCGTAGTACTTTTGCCAGTAGTACATTACAGTAGTACTTTTCCAGTAGTGGTTTTGCTTTGTTCTTAAACTGAATAATATAGTGCTAACCCCTCCCTCCAGCATATTCATAAAATATCTAGTTTCTCTTTAACTGGTGAAAAATACCTGACAATATGCCAGACCATCTGCTCCCCACTTTTCAAAATCCTAGATCCATCCATCTAAGATTTTGGAAAGGGTGTGCAGGCAGTGAGGTTCATCATCCCATATAACACAATACACATTTTTCTCCCCTTAACAAGAAACTAGAAGCTTTGCTAATATGTGGGTGGCCCAGAGCTGTACTATGCAGTTTAATATGGAAGCAAAAACAAATAGAACTTAACTGAAATGAATGAATAACAATCTGCATGGCTTTGAGACAGGAACTTCATTACCAGGAGCAGGAAACAGACAGCAGGATTGCAGAAGGAAGGTTAGTGTGATTAGTGGAACATCAAGACTATTAGAAAGGAGAGAAGGTCCTTAACACCTGTGAAACTCTTCAGGGATGGAGGAGATGATAATGAGCTATGGAGAGAATGGACTCATTCCCTCAGGGCTGCCTAACAAGAAAAACTGCTGCCACTGCCAGGCAGTTGGTTTTAAGTATTGGGTGGATCAAAGATCTAAGGGGAGTGCCAGTGCACCAGGGCACCCCCCTGGATCCACCCATGAGGACCCCTCATCCAGAATGAAATGCAGCCTCCTTTGGGGTGGGACATTTCCCATCCCCACCACACAAAAGGATATGATGGATCAGCACTGACTGTAAGGGGGAGGTATCCTCACTCCCTATGGGGTTGAATCATCCTTACCTTATATTAGGGGAGCAGTAGGCTGCATCCATGGCATCCACTGGGCTGTGGGGGAGCAGGGACAGACAATGAGAGGAAACACATGGTCAGAGTTGTGGGGGATCTTTGGGGTACCCCCATCAGAGTCTGTGGGGGGATCTCTGCAGGGAAGGGGGCTCAGAGCAGGGACACCCACAGCTCCTAAGGAGAGACTGAGAGACTAGGATGTAGGTGACTGGGGGGACAGGTCAGAGCAGGAGCGGTCTGCTTTTGTCCCCTGTAGAAGGGATTAGAGGGTGCAGTGGGGGGAGACCTGAACCAAGAAACTCAGCCCCTCCCCCAGCCCTGGGAGGTGCCAGGGATCAGTGAAATGAAAACAGCTAATCAGAGTGCCCCTGGGTCACCTCAGCAGATAAAGGGGATTAGTTCTTCATTAGGGATTAACATGGGGGAAGGAGCCCAGCATGTGCAAGCATGAGGGACCCTGACGTAGGTGTGCACACAGAAGGGCACACCCAGCACACACACCCATGTGCCTGCATGATATAGGTCAACCCCCTGCTACACACACACACCCCAAACATGAGCACACACACCAGTGCAGGTACACATCCAGCACACACACTTGACCTACTCCCTACACACTCACATACAGAAAGAGCCTTCTGTGTAGACCCTCCTCGATCACACACACACCACCCCTGAACACACATCAACATGCAAATGGCCACATATACACCCCTTGCTCATATCTCTAACATAGGCACATACCCAGTGCACATGCGTGTACTGCCCCCAGTATGTGCACACACAAATCAGCATGTGCACACCAACAGAAACACTTCCACCCTCTTCACACAGAACCTTAACACACACCTGTCCATGTATACACACCCCCAACATGCAAACCTGTTCCTTATATATACACATAGCAAATATGCCCCAGATATGTGCACACACAAATCAGCACACACACAAACTCCCCTCACATGCCAGCACACAGAACCTCAATACACAGAGTTCTAACTATACTACTACACATAAAGACCCCAAAGTATGTGTGTTTGTATATTCACACATATGTATGTGTGTGTGCATATATA